>JAQQZU010000036.1:24993617-25005121 GCA_030068025.1 Parauchenoglanis punctatus | reverse complement strand
GTGGATGTTTCGTGGGGGGGCGGGGGGGAGGATGGGGGGAGGGGGAGGGGGAGGAGGATGGAGGGAGGGGGAGGAGGATGGAGGGAGGAGAGAATAAAGAAAAGGGAGGAGAGAAAAGAAGAGGAAGAGCACTCAGAATGAGAGAGAGAGAGAGAGAGAGAGAGAGAGAGATGGTTAAAACAAACAGGAACTTCATTTTGTAACAAGGCATATAATTATAACAATTTAGAAATTCATCGTTTAAAAAAAAAAAATGCACAGTTTACCTGCACATCCATCTCTTCCTCATCCAGACTTAAACATCGCAGATGCTGGATGAGCTGGAAAAAAAAAAATGATAAGACATATATTATAAGGAATAAATACATAAAGACCTACATACATACATAGGTATAAATGTCTAATATAATATAATAATAGCGCCATCTACTTATCAATACACTACAACACACATCATAACTGTATATATGCATGTAATATTTGAAAAAACAAAAGCTACAAAAAAAAAATATATGGTATGCATACATGTACATACTTTCATATAGACATATGCATATTAGGGTAGTACTAAACTAATGCTTTCATTATTAAATGTATAAATACGTGCACAAACCCTTAGCACTTATACTTACACAGTATCATCCAACTTACCATAATAGATAAAGTATTGCCATCTTGCTAAGTCATTCTGCTAATTAATCCCATTATTTGCAGTATTAATAGAAATTGTTAACATTACGGCGTGTGTATGTGGAAACAACCTCGGTTACTGCAAATTACAGGCCATAATAAAGGTATATTATAATGATTAATATAGAAAACAAGTCACTACTTTGATATCCGTCTCTCTATTCATGACAGTTAATGACTGCGCGTAGCCTCAAGATCCAAACTCTACTGTCATGTGCCTTGTAATTTCTCCTCACTGTTTCCATTTCTTAGTACCCGTCTTTAAACAGGAAGTTTGGCAAATGAGTAATACCCAATGGTCCTCATACGAGGCTCTTACGAAGACATACACAATGTATTCCGGAGAAAATGTTGGGTCTCATGAGGTTTACTCATTTGATGACTTCGGTTTGTCCTGAAATAATCTATACTATAAACTAGTTCATTCAGACCATCATACATTTATCACATACTGTATTATCAGTACATTTAGTAGCAACAGTTATTTAAACCTATTCATAATTACCTCAACGAGTTCAGAAGTGCTGCTTGCCATCGCTGCTTTAAAGATTATAATATCTATGGACAAACCAACCAGTACTGCACAAACTGCAAAAATAAAAATAATGTTACGTTTGAGCATTTAACCGATTTTAATAACTATTATATAAAAGTCCAGTCTGCATTATACTTTAATGTTTTATCATTTTCTTTTTATTAATAGGACCTACCTGACACTTGATCTCGAACTCACCAACTCATAAAAGAGCTTACATGCAGTTATTTAGCCTTTAAAGGAACAAGTCACTTGCTCCACCCTTCATGTTCTTGTCTGAGTGTGTTGTGATGTCACACTTGAGAAATAGAAACTGTTGAGGAGCATGAACCGTTAACTTTCACCTGCATGTACCATCTGTGATTCATTTCAATGAAAGCTTTAATTTGTTTTTGTTTTTTTTTCATTTGTCTCATTATTGTACTGTTTGCACTATTAATAAAATATTGCCTTACCGTTCATAAAATAAAACCTCATGCCTTTGGGTGTTCTGTAGATTCTGTGGCAAGCTTTATGAAATACAATAATGACATCAACATTATTATTATTATTATTATTATTATTATTATTATTGGTGGTGGTGGTTGTGATTGTAGTTGTTCATGAGGTCATACTGTTTTATATAATTATAACGAGTTGCTGATGACATTTTACCCAGACTACACATTTGGTAGTGAAACATTGCGAGGTACTTAGACAAACTTTCGATTTGTTTGTGCTTGCAGAATAGAAACTTAGCTGGGAAACCAAAACTAACTGGGAAACAGAAAGTTAAGAGTGCACATACAGTATGTGTTTGTCTGAAGCTTATATTCGTCACCACGTTTTAACACACACACTTACTTGTATCGATGTAGTTGTGATTGCTGTAAACAAAAAAGTTGACGTTTGCTAGGGTCAGTACTTGGTAGAACTACCTCTGTCTGCAATTCTTCTTCAAAAGGTCTTCAGAGATCAGGACCTGATAGTTACCCATCCATCTTTGTAAAACTTGCTTTGGGATTTGTTTTTGAACAACCAAACCCTGATTGATTCTTTTCCAGTACTTTGACTGCAATCATTATTATGTGTAATTATGTGACGTCTGACGGTAACTGAGTACCAAATCTGATTTAGGAATTTTACAGCACTGGGGGCGAATCACACCTTTTACGATTAGATGTACACACCACATGTAGACGGTCACACCACAGTGGCACGGAAAAGTACAGTTTGGTACCGTGAATTGAATATCCTTTCACCACACTTACATAGAAATGTAATGATGAAATGGTAATGAGGACAGGTTCCATTGTGAATCTGGTTCCTCTCACGGTTTCTTCCTCATATTTTCTCTGGGAGTTTTGTCTTGTCAATGTTGCTCCTGATTTGTTCATTGAAATCTACATCCTGATTTCTGTAAAGCTGCTTTGTGAACATGTCTATAGTTAAAAGCTCTACAAACATAACGGAAGTGAATAATCCTGCAGTGACGCTGGAAAGTATGCGAGGTTGGGTGGGGATGCCATGATCACATTTCAATTTTCCATACAATCCATTGGGGACAGAGTTAAATCTAACCAAATGTTTCTCATGATTGCGAACACCAATGGAGGTGAAATTTGGTGGACTGCATTAATGTGCTAATCTCTACTTACAGTATTTCTAATAACGACTTGGTTACTGAATAAACATGGTCACGGTCGGCTTTCAAAAAGCATTTCACAGGGAAAAAACACTGAGCAACAAGACTGAGGGTATTATTTGCAAAATGTGCTCCATGGATCTCCATTTGTGGTTATATTTATTGTGTTCCTACTGGGATTTGCCATGTTTGACTGGTCACGTGAATCCAAAACTTAGTACTCAAAAACAAATTGCTCTATAAATAATATCAAAGTGGAGTTAATGTGTCACCGGTGGAAATTTCAGCAATAAAAGAAGCTCTGCGGCTCCTATAAATACTCTGAATATTATGATCTATACATATATAAGTACAGAAAATGTGTACTTAATGGGTCTGTAAAATTAATTTTAAACTCAGGGGGCAAATATTTTGGGATCACATTGCCCTGAAAATGTTAAAGACAGACAAGTTACAATAGAAGAAACAGAAGCAGAGACGACGGCACTTGTCTGTTTCCACTGAATTTTATTGGCTCTTTCACCAAATGCTGACGGCTGTAGGTTTTTTTTTGTTTTTAAGGACAGCAGAATCTTTAGGAGTCTACTGGAGCATTGTCAGGCCAACGAGCCTAGAGCAACATCGAAATATTAAAATAGATATGTAGAAAGGCACGTGTTTATCGAAATACAATCTTGGCATGCATTGGCTTAAAAATAATATTAATAAAACAGGAGCAATTAATAATAATAATAATAATATATAAAAAAAAAAAAAAAAAAAAAAAAAACATCATCATGGTGGTAAACTGTCAAAAGCTTTGACCTTATAAAGCGCCTGTTCCTTTCAGAACAGGACTCACAGTATAAACATTCCTCCTCCTCCTGGAAAATAAGTGACGACAAAAAAAAACAAAAACAAAAAAAAAAACCATCCCTACACCACCATTGGCACAGGACACAGGCTCTGCAATACATCACTTACACTCATAAATACTCGCTCGCTGAGACACAGCAACAACATCAATGACTGTTTGGTCCGATATACAGTAGCAGTGTGCTTGAGTACAGTGTTGATCTAAGCTTGTCCTGAGAGAGAGAGAGAGAGAGAGAGAGAGAGAGAGAGACAGAGAGAGAGAGAGAGAGAGAGAGACAGAGAGAGAGAGAGAGAGAGAGAGAGAGAGAGAGAGAGAGAGAGAGAGAGAGAGAGAGAGAGAGAGAGAGAGAGAGAGCGCGCCCCGGTCCTCAACAGCGCAACACCAGTAGCCATGCAGGAACGGAGCTGTAGGTTTTGGCACGTTTGCATCTCTGTTGTGTGCGGTCCTGATTGTGCTGCGTGGCAGGGGTCGTTGGTTAAAAGAGTGTGGAGCGCAGGTTAAAACTGATTAGCTACTTGATCATGTGACATCACTACTTCTTTTCTTTAGCTTGACCTAACCTAGCATATTGGTCTTAATTACACAAAATGTACAACACTAATTGTGGCCTAACGGCGCCGCCCTTACAGCACGGCGCGAATGCTTCCACTCCACATTCCAGCACAAGAGTACTCAACTGAAATTTGCAAAGGTCCAGTTACATTATATTCCTTTCTTACAAAGCAACTGACCGAATAGCGACAACTTAACCATTAGTTGATTAGCGATGATCTGAAGCGGTTAGGTTAAAATAGTGCCACAGTCTATGAACAGATGAAATGTGGATTTTGATTTTTTTTTCATACTTCTCTGTCCACATTGTCCTGTAAACAATGTCGTCACATCACTAATCGGTCAGAGAATGTAAACAAGACGAAAACTCTCTGAAACTCAGTGAAAACTCTCCCGGTTTTGAGCTTACATCTGTAGCCCTATAGCTTGTCTCTGGTTTGATGAGCTGCCTTCAGCTAAATGATTTACATACATGCTTGTGATAGGAAAACCGCAACAGAGGATCTGATACAGAAGCGAAGCTGAGTGTTGTTTAGAAAACTAGGGTTGCTGAAAAAACGGTTTTTTTTTTTCCTTTTTTTTCAGCACACGACATTTTGCTAAATTTCTCAGAGTAAACCCACTGCTTAAGCACATGCCTTTTAACATATACAGCAGTTCACTGGACATGCTTGCAAACCTGACTACTGGCATTAATTACGCAACACTTTACTTAATGTAACCTAACTTGGCTGGCTTACATCAGAAAGCTACAACTAGAGAAATGCTTAAAAGGAGCAGTTTGCCATTTTACAGTTCTCTGCTAGCAAAGTGATATTAAAGGAGCAGTTTGCCATTTTACAGCCCTTTGTATGTTTAGACGCAACATTAAAGGTGTGGTTTGTGATTTTCTTTCTTTCTTTTTTCCACACCCTCTGCTGTCTGTGAGGAAATCTGCAATGATGACATTAGATGATGGCTCGGTCTATTTCCTCAACCTGAGTAAAATCTCATCATTTTTGGACCAGAAAAATGTAAACAGAAAATTAGCTAGCCTCTGCAGTAATACACATCACGGTGTTCCTGGGATTTATTTAAAACAATATTACTGTGTATCTAGCAGCACTTCTAAACGTTACAAACTGCACCTTTGATATTAATTAGACAAGTGAAGCTATTAAATGAACCAAATCTGAGCTGAGCTGTAAAAGAAATTCTGTCATATGATCAAGTTAGCAACTGAATAAAACGCGGATGCTGATCCAAGATTTCCCGTCATGTCAAAATCAGGACGTGCCTTGTTTTGGTCGTGTCCTAAAAGCTGATGATTGGCCGTGCCCTCTGGTGTCCAACACTGTCTGAGTATAAACTACAAGCTACAGTGGTTACACATGGCTAAAGCGAAGAATAATATAAAGTGGCAACCTTGCACTGGTTTATGTTGCATTAAGCTACAAAGGTACAAAAAATAAAAAAAAAAAAAAAATGATGAGAACAGTGCACAAGAAAAACCAAGATCTAATTAAATATATGGAACAAAAGCACCCTGCATTTCTTCTCCATCCTGCTGTACTTCAAGTATTGACTTCAGGTAACATGTTACTTGAACCCCACGTCATAATACTGACATGAGCATGTCATAAACTCATTGGCACGTATGCGGTCATGAGCTAATATTCTAAGCTAATAAGCTACAGTACCAGTGATGTAACTGCCGGGAATGATGAAACGTATGCGAACAGTCGAGGTGGTTATTTTATGACAGATATTAGGTCACACACAGTACTTGTGCTATTATAGGATAACAATCAACGATAAGTTGTGGTGTGGCCCAACATGAAACAAAGTCACTGTTACCACCCTGAAGTTGATTCTTTTCCAACAGCAGCACATCCTGAACTGTTTTTTCCCCACTTGCCAACATTACCACTTCTTAAAATGATCTTTAATTTATTTATAGTTACATTTAATGTGGTGGAACATCCACGAAACAGGAGATTGTTCCTCTTATCACTAAGCAGCTAGAAACACTTGTTTCCTCGCCAGCTTTTCTTTTCCTCTCTTGATATGAATACAACAACAACAAAAAAACGCAACTTGTCTTGCTACAGAGAAACCTGCTGATAAAAATGTTAAATAAATTTCTCTGTAAAGGAAGACTTGCGCTAAGATTACGTGGCCACCGATATACATCTACCATACAGCTCCCGGTCACTGAGCTGCTATTATGGAGACGAAAACCTTTTAAAGCAAGCGCATACATTTTAATTGATTTCTGATTTGATACCTAAAATGTGCACTGGAGAGCACGAGACAGGTGATCGTGCCGTCATGGCAGTTATAATGATTCCCGATAACTGATACATGATACTACTGACTACGTTTATGACTTGATCAGTCTTGTGACACGGAGTTCAAGTAATGTGTTACCGTTCTTGAGACCTGGAACGAGCGAAATCAGACCGGAGGTCTTGAATTTCCTGATGTTCTTGTGCTGTTTAACTGAGGGTTGTGCTGCAGCTAGGTCTGCTCACCTCTGTGTGCAGGTTAATTTGGAGAACAGTAGTTTAGCCACCCGAAGGGCGAGAAAGACCACACACACATACACAGCTGCAGTGCGTTATGGCTGCGCAGAAAGAGAAGAGCGTTCGTCCAGTTTATTCTGGGTAAAGAGATGGGCAGTGCTGCCACCTTGTGGGGTCAGTGATTAGTGGCGGGAGTGTGGCAGGCTCATCTGGAGAGCTTGCTGATGACACGGATGAGAGCTGCGTTCTCGTCTTTCAGCCTCTGGTTATCAGCACGCAGATCAACAAGGACCTGTTGAGAGAAGGAGGTGGGAGAGAGAAAGAAAGAGAGAGAGAGACAGAGAGAGAGAGAGAGAGAGAGAGAGAGAGGTTTAGTTCACTGATTTTAGTTTAAAAAAAAAAGCCTTTTGGATAAGATCAGTAATCAGATTAACATGCATCGTCACCTTGAGTTCATCTTCAAGCTCTGCTGCTTTCCTCTCAAGTGCTTTCTTCTCCTGTGACACAAACATGAAAAATAAAAACCCCACCACAATTACCATTAATTACAGATTAGCCTTTATAAAAAAATCTTTCACCATGTTTCCTTCCACAAATTCATTTCCCTGACGGTCATGTAATCAGCCTTACGACAGCACTGAGTGCTTGCTTTGGATTGGTCAGGAGGTGTTACTGCCCTGACAGCAGCACGAGCAGCCAAGTTACAGCTTCATGTTCATTCTAACATGCTTGCATTTCTATAGTAACTATTTACACAGGGACTTGTAAGTATGTGTACTTGTTGACATGGTGAAGTTTTTGGAAGGACTTCATGCTAGTTTTAAAGCTTAGCATTCCTAGTTTTCTGACACTAGAAAGTCTTCTGGACAGAGGCCTTTATTCTCAGTAAAAAAAATTACAACATAACACGTTATTGGAAAATCATCAGCTCTGGGGCGGTGACAGAGGCCAACAGTACAGCACAAACCCTCCAAACCCTCTTTGGCGTTCAAAAACACTGTCTGGATTTACTAAAGGTGTGCAGTGAAACGTTAGCGTGGACGAAGGTATTTTTTGCCACTGACCTCTTCGCACATGTATATGTAGGAGTTTCCCTTTCAGAGCACATAATTTAGAGAAGGAAAGCATTTGAATGAATCATGCAACGCGACTTACTAAGTTTGCGGTAGTCCATTTACTGCTAATTGCACCTGGCAGGTGTTTGCCAGTCAGGACAGAATAGATTTTTGTTTGCTCAGATTAATATTTTCTCTTCACAATGTAATTTATGTGGAGAGAAAAAAAAAAAAAAAATTTTTTTTTTTTAGTTTAAAGTATATTTTAAGGATGTGACACATACAAAATAATACTGAGTAGGCGACATCAAGTGCTACATGTTCTTCACCGATTCTTCATCCATTTACGAAAGCCCATATCTACCACATTTTCAGGACTCTGAATCAGTTCAGAGTGTAACCCTGTGTTCACACAGACAGCTATACTTTCAAACACATCACACACGGCAGGGTTTTTGCCTCTCCATTGCTTAAAAATGCTGCACTGTTCTGTTACGCAACACTCGGTGTGAACTCAGCGTTAGATATACTGCTCTAAATCGATCACAGAGGAAAAGAAATCCGTATAAACTGCTTTGTCATACACAAGTGACATTAATTTACTTTTTTTAAGCCTCTAAAATGATTTCCGAGACCTCTACGGTGTAGTCAGTGCTTGCTATTTTCTGTGCATGAACCGTACTTCCTTTGAAAAGCCTGGAAAATATGACATCTCCACCAAGAAGTCACTATGTGCCCTAGGTTTAGTCTTTTTGTCTGTTTGTCCAGGTACCGCTACTGTAATGATGATCAACACATCGCAAATGAACAGTGCACAGCTTACAGGAACTTTTATCAGAGAAAAAGGAAGTATGTGAGAGAGTGTGATAAAAGGCAAACGATACAGAATTGTATTGAAATTGTAGTGAAGCCAAAAACAGACTTACAAATCTCTCAAGCTCCAGAAGAGCAGGGCGGTCACAACCATTTTCCTGGCTCTGAGTGCACGCGCGCACACACACACACACACACACACACACACACACACACACACACACACACAGATGTCATACTGATGGAAAAAGAGGAATATATTGGTATGTATTGTTGAAAGTTTGGCTAAACATGGCTATTTATGTAAGTGTGTTCGTTAGGTGTCTAACTGGTTCATGTATTAAAAAAAGGTGCTTTTACTGTTCTATATGAAACCAAAATGAATGCAATATTTTGTATTAAAATGAATGAATGTTATGTTTCCACGGGTGAACAATTTATTAGAAAGATTCACCTATGCTCTGTTGAATGGCTGAAACATTATTATGCAAAACCTTGATGGTGTCGCGAAACCTCAAGATAGTTTACTTATATTTAAAAGTGCATTAAAAGTGCTTCTGCTTGTTTTATATGGACAAGGAAAGAGTAGATGCTCTAATGTAATTAAAAATATTGCTCTGCTTAACTGTTGACCATATTAAACTAGCCAATATTATCAGTTATCGATTTATTTCCTCTAAGATGTTAGAGGAACTAAAACCCAGCTACTGCAATGGGTGTACAGTAAAATATAAGAAATAACTTTTTATAGTTTACAAATTTAAAAACAGATTGGAAGATATGACTAGCATGTTCGAAATGAATGATTGTCAAAAACGATACAAAAGGCTACTGAAGTGAATAACCGCTGCTGGTGTGTGTCATCTTACGCGGCTGCACACGCACACGCACCTGTCGGAGTCGCTCGAGCTCCACTTTGCATTCGCTGAGCTGTAGCTGTGTCTCCTGGAGCTTCTCTCTCAGAGCGCTGTTTTCCTTCAACACCTCCACATACAGCTACACACACACAGAGATAGAAAAAACAACAACAACCCCAAGACGGATTTCATTTATCCAAACATCTTAGAAAACATTTAAAATAGACTTTTAAAGACGCAAATTAAATCGTACCTTTCTAAAATCCAGTGATAATGATGATTTTGTGTCTCCTGGCCGGGTGTCACTACAGCAAAGCAACACAGCAGTGAGTAAAAAAGACAATAAAAGCTGTAACAAAGAACTATGGAGAGACCGAAACCTTGAGGTGCCGTCTGCTCGCGTAGATTCGTTCGCATCGAAGTCCTCTGTCTGGAAAAAAAACAAAAAAAAACAAGGAATAGTCATTTACACAGCATACTATTCAAAAGTTGTTTGCTAGAGGTCACATATAAGACTTGTGATTACACTTGAGTCAGAGATGCTACACTTACATAACAGATGAGATATCGCTGCCCTAGACACTATTCTAGATGCGTTGACCAGTCTGGACGTTTGTAGCGGTAACAAGGTATAGTAGGGAAACTTATTTTTAAGCCACATGAGCTATTTTTTTAGCTGCACTGCGTCAGAGAGCTCAACTACCCATGCAGATCATTCAGTGTGAATGGGGTCACACGGGTCTTACTCTTACTTGCTCTGACCACAAACCTCATTTCTATTGTCAAATCTCTGCAGAATGCAGAGCATATATCAGTGATGTGTGTGTGTGTGTTTTACTCACCTCTCCTGCAAGTGCGCCGATGCCAGTGGATCGTCTCTCTCTCCTTGCTCTACGGCGATCTCTCACACCCAGTTTGGAGTCTCCGTCTGGGCTGGAGGGCTTCACAGGCTCTGTGTCTGCAGACAAGTACTCACGAATTAATGGTATGCTTAGTAATCAGCACTGAATTTCATTTAATATAGTAGGATTAATTTGGTCAAGCTTTGTCCACAGTTTGCTGCTTTAGGTTGAAGCTGAGATAAGTGACATGATATACCATTGCGCCCACAAAATACCCATAATCCCGAAGTCAGGCTAAAATGTTGAAGCTGCATTCAGAAATTAAGTGCACAGGAGTTTATTGGACACTCTTGAATTAGGAGAATGTAAATGAGGACAACAAGACCACGGGCCAATTTCTCAATAAGATTGCTACGCCAAGTGGGTTTGACAAGCGGGGGTGAAATAATATTAACAGAAGATTAGCATTGCCTGAAGACAAGAAAAAAAAAAAAACCCTCTAGCAAGCTGCCAGATTCTGGTTGCAAGGCTAAGCACCAAAGAGCAGCTGTTCTACTGAAATGTGAAGCCACAGTATGCAGGGCTGTAGGTGTCTGCACAGGCGTGAGAATGTACAGCTGGAATCGAATGACTTCTGCTTCTGAGCTATGCAAAAAAGCACAAGCATACGGACACGTTCTCTTGCAGCACCATTAATATTCATGTGTTTGCAGGAGAACATCCCGACTCCTGCACACACTTGCAACGTTGCAATGCAAGTTAAATCCGCCCACAACCTTTTGACATTGTGCACTCTGACGCCGCTGTAAATGGATGTGATTCTTTTTGTCTGCAGAGCGTACTGATCTATTAAGTCAGGTCAGAAACCGTTTAAAAACAACACTTTTAAGTGCAGATACTTGCACTGTACTGAGAGGCTCCAGGACTGTAGGGCTTGTTAATAGAGTCACTCACCTCTCTCTGCTGGCGTTACCGTGACAACGGGACTGACAGTCTGAACACTGGGCTGAGGTTCAGACATCCTATTAACGGTTCGCTCCGCCTCTTTAAGGTCAGTCAGGGTCACTCCCTGCCAAAAAAATAAAAAGAATGGAACACGATATTTACGTAAATATACTATACTAGTCCTGGTCTTTCTAATAATAATAATAATAATAATAATAATGAAAAAAATTT
>JAQQZU010000036.1:24981717-24993517 GCA_030068025.1 Parauchenoglanis punctatus | reverse complement strand
ATCGGACCAGCCGGTTATTAGGACCAAAATCATCGCCTCCCGATGTGGTCCGATTAACCGGATTCGACTGTATATATAATGTGACCCATTTGGCTTTCCATACAAGTAGCATTTTTCCGCTTCATTGAAAATAATGGAAATGAGAAAAAAAAAAAAAGACGCGTCATGTGAATCGGCCCTTAACCATCTCCAATGGTCACATCATGGATCACTACAGTCTCAATTTGCTGTCCTGACAACAGAAAAGAAAACTCCAACTCAATACGACCGTCTAAACGGCAGTGGTTGGGCAAGTCAATAAACAGTTCCGTTTACAAAACGGCTAATTTTGTAAAATTTATTTGATAAAATCTTCAGTTACGGGTGTTTTGTAAAGCTGTAAATGTGCATCAGATCTGAAACTCCTCAAGCCGTGCGGGTTTGACCGTGTAACGTCCCAGTGCTGGAAATGTGCATGAAACCACAGTACTGTGCATTTCTTTCTTTTCAGAAAAAGTTTAGATTCTGTAAAGAGGAATTTCTAGAAGATATTATCAACGACAATGAAATGAAGAGTGTCAAAAAAAAAAACCATTGCCTTGAGCAGTGCAGCTTCTGTCTCTGCAGCCAAAATCCCAAATGGAGGTTTCATCAGAAACGCCGTCTGTTCGTTGATATAGTCCACAAATACACGTACATAACATACAGCCCATGCATACTCTCGCTCAGTAATCTTTTTCTGGAAATGATAATGATTGATACTAATCCCACTAATGCAGCAGACACAAAATAATCACCCAAACAGTGCATATACAAATGTAGACATCTGTACATATACTGAGTGTAAAAAACAGCTTCCTTCAAGTCTGCCTCTTATATAATGACTGAAGAACAGTAACAGTGCTTAAATCTCCTTATATTGCGCTTGCAAATACATTTTTCTTGTTGGAGTTTGTTATTCGCACATACACTAGAAGTGGTGAATAGCAATTTGTTTAGAAAACTGTAGAGTATTCCTCTAACATGCCTTAAAACTCTTTGCAGCCGAGGAGACGTTACTAATCAGGCTATATCTGAGCCAAGAGCGAGCAATTAAATTGTACGTAAGAGGTGATGTTCACCTACACGTGTTCCAAAATACACTGCGTTTACTAAAAGGTTCTCTCTCAAAAGAAGCAGGATTTACAGCACGATTACTCGTCACAATTTTCCCAAAAACCTCAATATAATAAACACGAGAAACTCACATCACTGAGTGCAAAAACAAACTATAAATGCAGAAAGAAATATGAAAATATAATGAGAGGGGTTTTTTTCCCCCCAAATCGCTATCCTTATCCTTTTTGCCATGACTGACTTGCAGGTGATGTTTCCATAATATGTTGTTAATCGATAGAGTGGAACAGAAAAGTACAGCATCGTTGTTACTCGCAGCCGATCGATATCGTAACGCGGGCCGTGTTTGGGTGCCAAGGACGAGGCTGATTGCTATTGGATTTGTGATGAAGAGGGGTGGGCCACAGTAAGCACTAATTGTTTCACAGATTAGCGTGCAAAGCCATCTGCGCTGCGATCGCTCCTCTGCCTTCATATCAATCCCTGCAAACACACGCAGAGACACGCATGCACACACGACTGACCGTACAAATGCACGCAGGCAGCAGAGAAGCCGAATGAAGCCCACTGATCGCTTTATCGCTGTGCACGGAAAAAAGAAAAAAAAAAGCAATCGTGTCTATTCAGGCTACACGGAGTTCTGCAGACAAAAGGGACGTCACTAACAAAAGCTTTTACTGGCTGCTTAATAAGGAATTAAAAGCGAGCTGTTGGGGAGCGTTTAGCCGGGCAGGCAATGTGCTTTTTGCAGCGTTTTCCATAAAGAAATAGTACAATAATGCATTACAGCTCAATGGCGTGCACAAAGCAGCGGACTGTAATAGCAATTTGCTTGGAGACTAATATGTTAAATGGTCTAGTCCTTGCTGTGAAGTATGGAGCAATGCAGGCAGAAATCAGTGCCAGCTCTCAGAAAGCCACCGCAATTCATCAGGCTGCCTGAAGGTATCAATAGCTGAGGCATTAGCATTCAGCAGTATCAATCATACAAACACACATTTCAAGCTGATAGCAATCACACTCCAATCTACAAAACTTGCTACACTTAATATGCAGTACGACTCCTTCAGCTGTGTTAAAGCAATACGCCAAGCAATTAAATGGGAAGACAGAAGGTTACGTGACTGAATCCTCGACTGGAGTGCCATTTGTGTTGTATTACATTTACAGATGCACAGGTAAAATAAAAGCAGAGTCACTCGAATTACAGCTAAAGTGCATCAGCCATTCAAATAGTCCAAAAAGCATTATTTCCTTTTCAATTAATGTGGGAATCCATTCATCTAACGCTTGACACACAGGTTTCCACGATTCATCCATTTGGGCTCAGGAAACAGGAAGTGGCATCACTGGAATTTTCTGAAGGAAAAAGAAGAAGAAGAAGAGGATGATGGTCTGAAGGTACTACTCTGTTATTCAAATGAAAGATTGAGAATGAAAGAAATAGTTTTCTCTTTCATCTACAGTAAATCAAGAGAATGTCCTTAAAGCCCTCATACAACTAGCATGGATTCTAGTGAACCACGTTTTGTCATTTTTTGCTAATTCTACACCTAAAAACACAACTCTCTTCCTTATTTAACTGCAAAATGCTGCCACTGGCAGCAAAAAAAAAAGGATCTCACTGAATGAGATGGGCGAACATATTTTTTGAAAGGTTAAGGGTGTGTTTTTTAGGGTCTTTGGACATTTCAATCCCACCCGTGTGTATTTTTCTGCATTTCCTTACATTTGCAGATAGCCAGAAATCAGACATGGTGAGGACCAGAATAACCTGTTCAAGGCCATCTGAGCGAAGCTGGTGCCTTTTTCCGCTGCCATAATTCTGACCAATGCGCAACAGAGCTTTCTAAGTACATTTTCTGCTCTTCGAACCGCTCAACTGACATTTTATTATATATTGGCTTGTTTAATAATGTGCAGTATGAACAACCACCAAACCAAAAGTACACTATATGGCCAAAGCTTTGTGGACGCCTGATCATCACATCCATATATGACTGTTGAACATCCCATTCCAGATTTCTTTCCCCCAAATACCCTCAGCTCTTCTGGCAAGGCTGTGCGTTAGCTGTTGGGGTGTGGCTGTGGGGCTTTGTTAGTGAGATCAGGCATTGATGTCAGGTTAACGTTCCAGTTCATCCTGAAGGTGTTCAGTGGGGTTGAGGTCAGGGCGCTGTGCAGGACACTCGAGTTCTGTTACTCCAACCTCGGTTAATCATGTCTTCATGGAGCTCACTGTGCGCACAGGGGCATTGTCATGCTGGAAAAGGTTTGGGCCTTTAGTTCCAGTGAGACTATTTACCAGCATGAGGATTCAAGGATTCAAAGTTTTACTGTCATATGCACAAAGTACCTCTGATGACGATGACGTTCTTACTTGAATGCTTTCTTCACAGAAGAGTCAGTGTCTGTTAGCGGCAATTAACAAAAAAGGCAGTGCAATATGACAGTAAGTACAATAGAACATTGTTTTATGCAGTATAAAGTAACATATCCTATTGACAAAGTGACCATGAGAGTGCAAGACTACACCAAGACTTTCTATACAATTGTGTGCTTCCATCTTCATGACAACAGTTTGGGAAAGGCCCGCATATGGGCGTGATGGTCAGGTGTTCACAACCCGATGGCCATGTAGTGCACAATTGTTTTTTTAAATAAAAGGCGTTGAATGGGCTAAATGACACCACAATCATGGAATAAATGTCTTCCACCCACAGGTTATCAAACACAAGCACTAATCACTAGTGAAACAATTGTCCCTTACACAAAGCAGTCAACATCTTCAACTCGAATGAGATCCGTCTATGCCACAGTAATTAATTGTTCATTATCTTTTCTATTAAACATCACTAAAGCACTGCTCTGGCCAGTCCCACTGAGAGAACAAGTTCATAATGGAATTATCTAAGCCACACAACATGCTTCCCAGCTTCTCCCAACAGTCCGGTCAGATGACTGCAGTGCAGAGTGAGACATGCCTCCGTCTGTAATACGCGCGAGTGGTGAGTGAGTAGAGAACCAGAGGCCCTGAGAAGGGTTCATCAATCACAGTGGTGGCCATGATTGACCAAAAACACAGAGTGAGCTACTATCAAGCTGCTGTAATGACTAGTTTGCCAGTGTCTCCCCTGGTGAGCCAGACAAAGAGAGAGAGAAAAAAACAGGAAATGGATAGGGGTATGCCTGGAAAGCATCAACACCGCCACCAATGAGCTGTTCAATGCTTAAACACTTGTGATATTTGATCCAACCTAAAGCCTAATGAGGGCACAAACTTCTTCCTGTTGTGTTGTGAGATCAATAACACAACGTCTTAAATCAGCACTGCACTCATCAATAAGCTCCTTAATAAAAAGGGAGTGAAAGCGGAAAGAGAGAGAGAGAACGAGAGAGAGAGAGGGCGAGAGAGAGAGCACAAGAGAGAGAGAGAGAGAGAGAGAGAGAGAGAGAGAGAGAACGAGGGCGAGAGAGAGAGAGAGCGTGAGAGAGAGAGAGACAGAGAGAGAGAGAGAGAGAGGGCGAGAGAGAGCGTGAGAGAGAGAGACAGAGAGAGAGAGCCCGAGAGAGAGAGAGAGAGAGAGAGAGAGAGAGAGACGGGTGAGAGAGAGAGAGAGAGGGACAGAGAGAGACAGAGAGAGACCACGAGAGAGAGAGAGAGGGCAAGAGAGAGAGCGAGGGCAAGAGAGAGAGAGCGAGGGCGAGAGAGAGGGCGAGAGACTGACAGAGAGAGGGCAAGAGAGAGAGAGGGCGAGAGAGAGAGAGAGAGAGAGGGAAGGAGAGAGAGAGAGAGAGAGAGTGAGAGAGAGAGAGAGAGAGCTGAAACGTGAGCTCAGATTCCTTTGTAGATGAATAACATTTTTATTTAATGTCTTAGAAAAACTTGACATTACAAACTCCTAAATACCCTGAAAATACAGGAACATGAAAAAATGTTTATTTAATATCTTTTGGCTTCACTCTTGACCGCATTACGCTGTATACTTCATTTGAAGGCAGAGCAATAAAGCCCAAGTGTGAGCTGGCTAAATGGATGTGTATTTGACTATTTGCTAGTTCATACAAGTACTGCGTATGTTAGCGATAGCGTTCGTAGCTAAAGTTTTCATTCAGCACTAGGATGTGCTGCGGTGGCGCGTGGAGCAGGTACACCAGTCCACTGCGGTCCATCACGCACACACCCATTCACACCATGGGGCAATTTAGCGTAGGCAATCTACCAACTGACATGTTTCTGGGAGGTGGGAGGAAACAAGAGAAGTAAGTGAAAACGGGGAGAACATGTGAAAATCCTGAAAAGCTCAGGATCAAACGGGCAACCCTGGAGCTGTGAGGCTTCAACACTACTTACAGCGCTGTTGGATTCTCGATTCTGATTGGTCGGAAGTTTGATTTTCTAGAACAGTAGCTCTGACAATAGAGACAATAGTGCTCGCATGTTAATGCTATTGTTTTTATAATAATATACTCTTTCGCCGGGACTGGTATGTCAAACCCGTCACATATTCTAAGCGTTTACAATATGGTGCACTTTTTAACGTTCGGCTTGAAAATTGTTTGCTGTATTTATAACATAGTCTGGGTTTTAAAATCTTAATTCATGCCTCTTGTTAATGGCTTTTGATTGGACCGGATGATGTGTTTCCTTTTCAAGCAGGAAGTGAGGGCGTGCTGAAGTCCTTGACAGATTTACAGAGCAGTAAATCACTGTCGAGATCCACCTTGATTGAGTACCTTGACAGAAGCTTAATGAGCTAGCTAGACAGGAAAGAGTTCAGCGAGAGAGAGTCTTTTTACACCTGTCGATGGGGACGAGGGGTCATCACCAGGAGACATCTGCGATATCCAAGTAGTAGGCGTATGGCTAAAGGGTTAGTTAAATATCACGCTACTCGCTACTCTAAAAAGATATTACTCACTCGTAGAGTGCATGAAGACAGATTCACATTCTCGATCTGCCTGAAGAAGCGCCACTTTGGCCTCAACGCTCCTCTGTTACATAACCACCATCTTGAAAAGGAATAAAATCCAACCTTTTTTGTCAACCCAAGGAGGACACGTGTCCTCACAAAATTAGAACAGACCGAGTCATCAACATGAATTAGTCGCTCACCAGGAAGTGACGAATGAGAACATGTCTGAAACGAACTTTTACATGGTGTACGAGATATACTAATGTGTAAGGGACCGGTACAAAAGCGTTGCGGTTCCAGAGCCACCGTAACAATTGAAGTAGGTGTATTAGGGGAAAAAACCCAGCTTGTGAGGACCTGATCAGGGATCTTAAGCACCAGGATACAAACCTGCCACCTGCTACGGTGGACGTGATTGATTGACAGCTGTCCACCTTTGTCCTAACACTTGTTGAATGAGTTTATGAGAAGCCCGACAGAGCATTATAGATGAAACAGAAGCTATTCCTGATCTACCTGCTGCATTACACTGGAACTACTTTATGACTTCCGATGAGTAAGAAACGCAGCTATTGAGCAACACTGAAAAGGTGTGGTTGGTTTAATAAAGGTGAAGATAACCTTTTGATTATTATTATTATTATTATTTGTTAGTATTATGAAGTCACCTTCGTTTGACGTGTTGCCGGTCAGGCTGGTGTCCGTGTCCGTCCTGTGCTCGCTCTCCATCTCGCCGTCCATCCTCCCCTTCATCCCGCCAGCGTCTCCGCGGCGCGGCCGGCTGTTTGTCCGTAGAGGAGCCGCTCCAGCGCTTCAGCTGCTCCCGGCGCTGAACTTTCGCCGCGTCTCCCATTCTCCCCCTCTAAAAAAAATTACTTTTAAAAAAAATCTGCAAAAATATTCAGTCGGACACACCCTCCATTTGAGATGTTTACATGTCGCGAGCTAGCTAGCTGGCTGGCTGGCTAACTGAGCTACTTCCTTATTCAAAATCGCTTGGAGGAAGTTGACGGCTGGCGCGCGAGCGTTCTTTTCAAACCGAAGCGTTTAAACCGAATTCTTAATATCAGCCTAAAAACTCCAAAGCTTGTCTGTACACCTCGACGGAAGCAGAAGTCGACTGGAAAAAGGTTTAGGGACAACGACTTGACATCGCGCCTGTCAAACAGCGTCAAAAAAAAAAAAAAATCAAAATATGGCGTTGTCTCGCTTCCGCGCTGATAGACGGCGCTCGAGATATGTACTTCCGGTGAAGTACTTCCGGTTGGTTTGACAACAGAAATTGAGCGGCGGAAGCTAGCAGGGTGACACTGAACGCGAGTCACTGGATTTTGTTGTCGTTAAAAAAAAAAAAAAAAAAAAATCCCTAGTCAAAAAATGTCGGACGACAGGGCTGAGAGATCAGATGGGAAAATCGTCAAGATGGAAATCGACTACAGCGCTACTGTAGACCAGCGACTGCCCGAGTGCGAGAAAATGGCTAAAGTGAGTTGAATGGACGGAGATGTGCGGCTGAGTCATGATGCAGCAGCACCGCTTATTAGCTCAACTAGCTAGCTCACGTTTCTTCAATTTAAACATCTTTCTTATCCGGTTTAATACAAGTAATACCACAAACACTTACTCCAAACACAATTGTCCTATATAATCACAGTTTTATAGTTGTATCATACTTCATACTAGCATTAATGTGCGCGAGCTAGCTAAGCCTGCTTGTTAGCAAGCCGAATAGACTCCTAGCAGTAGTGTTAAGGAATATATCAGAGGAAATAAAACCCGAATTTATAGCTAATGTTTTTAAAATGATAACCCGTTAGCCGACAGATACAAAATATGTCCGATGTTTGCTTGAGTTTTGCGCTGAATGTTAGAAATCTGTCTTTAAATCAACTAAACTAATCATAAAGCTCCAGTTTGTTAGGCGAGTTAAACTGTGTGGCGTGCTGTTACAGGAAAACAATCAGCGACAGGATGTTGTAAAGTCTCCGAAAAGTATTCATTAACAACACGCCGTAAATGTCATTAAATGTTTTGGGACAAGTTAAGTTACGAACAGGTGCTCCTAGGGTCAGGGTTAGCTGTATTTGTACGTCATAGTCGATATCAGCATTTCTATATGTTTGTTAAAATAATTTGTTTTAGATTTATTCAGCATGTGCAGGGTGGCATTAAACATGCCGGGTGTCTTACAAGTCCCCGTGTAAGTTGGTAGAATATACTGCTGTGCCATATCGGAACAAGCACGTTAGTGTATTGCAGGAAATGACACACAGCAGATGTGCTGTTACACAAAAATAATGCACACGGGCTGAGGGTGTTGTAATCGTGATGCGGCACGTTCGTTATTTTTGTGTAAAAGCACCGTAAGGAGTTTGTTATTCCACTTATACCACAGCGATTAGAATGGTGATGTGTAAATACATATTTTAACGGCTTATTGTTTGCTTTAAGGTTGTGGAACATCCAAGAGACAAGTTAGTTCCTGTTTTATAGCTGTGTTAAATTTCACCCCGATGACTGTTTTCTCTCTATGTATGACTCTTTCTCTCTGTCTGTCTTTCTGTATGTCTCTAAAAACACGAAGGCTGTTATTTTACTGAGAAACTGGAAGGTGTAAACGTCACCGCCTTGAACATTTCCTGAGCTGAGATGCTTTCCAAAGCAATTACCACTGAGGCGTCATAAATTAATATTAAATAAACGTTTCCATATCAATTATAATACATTATACTTTGTTTAATAGCGAAACATGGTTTTTTTAATCCGATTATTATAGCGTCTGCTGTACGAGTCCCTGTGTATGAGCTGTTGCTATAGAAACAATAGCATATCAGAAGGACCGCATTAATATTAACCCATCGTTCGTGCTAGAGCTGGGACTAATATCTGAACTGTGCTGTTATAGAAAAATAATGCACACCTCTTGACCAATCATATTCAAGCGTGCTGCGGTATGAAGAAAGTGAATCAACGTCATCTGACCAATCAGAATCGAGAATAATGACCGCGCAAACTTACTCGAGCCACGTTTCTGCAGTTTTGTGTGCACAATTACTGGTACACCGCTTATGTGTGAATTCTTTCCGTGTGCAGGAAGGGCGTCTTCAGGAAGCTGTCGAGAGCCTTCTGTCTCTGGAGAAGCAAACCAGGACGGTCAGTCGGACTATTGGCATTCCATGTACCTAGCAGCGTCTTGTCTGATTTAACCAGGGACGCACGCAGGATTTTTTTTATTTATTTGCATGTGGATTTCTTTCCAGGCTTCGGACATGGTGTCCACATCCAGGATCTTGGTGGCCATCGTGCAAATGTGCTACGAGGCAAAAGACTGGGACGCGCTGAATGAGAACATCATGCTGTTATCGAAAAGGCGGAGTCAGCTGAAGCAGGTGAGGTTCTGTAACGCTCTGTGTACAGATTCATAACCGCACACAAGCTCGGTCAGCCTCAGCCCGGCGAATTAATAAAAGATAGTTCTGTAAATGCAATATTCATTTATTTCGTTAGTGCATTAATTATTTTAGGCACTAATGGTGTTCCATAATACAAGTAGAAAGTATTGTTAACAAAAATAAAAAAAAGACGCTGTTTGGTATGTAACAGTTTGTGAATCAGGAAGTGATTGCGGTTTCTTTGCAGGCTGTGGCCAAGATGGTGCAGGAGTGTTACAAATACGTGGATGCGGTTAGTGACCTGGCTGTCCGACTGAGGCTCATCGACACTCTCAGAACCGTCACTGCCGGAAAGGTCGCGTCTCCTGCCACCTCGTAAATGGTCTTTGATCTTTTGACACACTCCTGCTGGCGAATGACTGTTCTGTGTGTTCTCCCATGCAGATTTATGTAGAGATCGAGCGTGCGAGACTCACTAAGACGCTGGCCAACATTAAAGAGCAGAGCGGTGAGATTAAAGAGGCCGCGTCCATTCTGCAGGAGCTGCAGGTGAGTTTTCCGTCTGTCTGCCTTTCTCCTAATCGAAACTTTATTAGTCACCAGTTAACCTCAACCAACCATCGTACAATCCATCTCACTCGTACAAAAGCTTTGTTTTACGTCAACCGGACATTATCCGGGTCAAACCTCCTAATGTAGCAGTTCCGATAACATTGTGACTTGTGTATGCGTCAAATTATCGGCACCACCCCTGAGTTTTATTCATGCAGCAAGCTTTCGTGCGAACAAGATGTTTCTGGAGTAGATTTAGATCCAAACCCATGAGCGAGAAATCTTGAAAGGAAACTGATTGTGACCCAGTTATCGCTTACTAATAATCGCTTAGTAATCTACAGTAGAAGGATTATATAATAAAATGGAAAACATGATACTGTTTATGTTTATGTCGCAGCAATTGCCTGATCTATTAACCTTTTTTAAGTTGGTCCGAGTGAGGTGAAGTAGTGGATTGTGCACGCTTAAATGATAAACTCTGTTTCTATTGACTGGAAAGTAACTTTTTATCAGTTTAATTGTTTACACTGTATAATTGTTAATCAGTTAACTGTTAACATTCCCAATTTTCATTATTTCCTTAAGTTAAAGTGAGCTTGGGGTTCACACACACACACAGGTCTAAGAGTGTTGGTTTAGACACTACACCTTAACGTGATTTTGTTTTAGCTAGGATACGGAGTAGAGTCCGACCGATAAAACGGCGTGCCGATGTGAGCTAGGCCAGTCAATCGGTATCAACTTTTGTAACGGCTAATAAATGACAGTTCAAAATGAAACGATGGATCCATGTTATGAGTGTTGTTGTTGCGTAGTTTGTCCACCAGAGGGCACTCTGCAACTTAACCGATGAGAACAGGTGCTTGGCCACAAATCACAACAATCAGCTGACCCAAGCAGAGTCCAGAAGAGCAGCAACAACCTTTTTTATTATTGTTATTGGTATCAGTGCCAAAATCCCTTATCGGCCAGGCCGTAATACAGAGTAATCAAACAAAGTAACAAACAAGGAGTGGCGTTCCTCTTTAACACAGTCTCACTGTAAACACGTTCCCTCATCCTGCAGGTGGAAACGTACGGCTCCATGGAGAAGAAGGAGAAGGTGGAGTTCATCCTGGAGCAGATGAGGCTGTGTATTGCCGTTAAAGACTACATCCGCACTCAGATCATCAGCAAGAAGATCAACACCAAGTTCTTTCAGGAGGAAGGCACCGAGGTGAGCGCCGAGGTTAAAGCCTGAAGGTTGACGCTGTTCTCGATCTTTATTCGAACTCCTGCGTGATTACAGCCAGGCATGCGAGTGAAGAGCGCATTGAAGGTGTGACGGTAACATGCTGGTAATTATTTATCATGCTACAGAATAGATCGAGTGAGTGAGTGAGTAGTATGATTCTTTTTTTCAATAAACAATGCAGATTGTATTCATACTGCAATGCTGTTATTTAGGTTAATTAAATATTAGGTCACTAATTCAATTCAATGTTCCTAACAGTAATGAGACAGTTTGTCTTGACATGAGAAGCTTATATCAACCACTATTTTTTTGTTTTTTTATTTTTTGTCACAAATTACACACCCTAAATAATGGCTGTTCCGTTTCTCTGTATGGATCAGTGGAGTCACTCTTTGGGAGAGTTTCTTACATGTGAGGTTTTGCCCAGTCCGCTTCAAAATAAAGACAATATCCGCTGGCTGTCTTGCATGAACACTACCAGTCAAAAGTCTGGACACGCCTACTCTTTTTCATAGGTTTTTCTTTATTTTCTTTGCTTTCTACGTTGTAAAACATTACTGAATACATCAACACTATGAAGCAACACGTATGGCATATACTGAATTATG
>JAQQZU010000036.1:24960486-24973914 GCA_030068025.1 Parauchenoglanis punctatus | reverse complement strand
AAGGCACCCTGGGTGACCCGGGGATCGAACCCAGGACCTTCTTGCTGTGAGCCGACAGTGCTAACCACTGCACCACCGTGCCGCCCCAAAGCATCTATTTAAATACAATTATTGAGATTGGATCATCTGGTGGCAATTATTTATTTGGACAAATAAGTCCAGTCCTGGTTATATAAGGAAAAACAATGGCGTTTACTAGAGTAAAGAGTAAACCTGCCTTGGCTGTGTGAAAGGTTTTCCCAAGCCGCCACAAATTTCACAAAGAACATTGCAAGTGAGAACAATACAGTCACAATATGTTTTTTGTGGATCCCTCAGATTTACAAGACAGGTGGATGTTGCTGCTTTGTTATTACTATGTAATAACTAGTCTAGTGACTTTGGTTAAAGCTCCCAAACTCAAAGTCTTTTTTTCAAATGAATATTGTAGGTAAACGAAATTGACTTTACTTCTTAATCTTGCCAACAAATGGCTCAAGATAACAGATGTCCAGATATAAGTGGTAGAACCAGATATAGTGCAGAATGCGTAAATAAAATGTTTTTTAGTTACACTTTATTTTGAGGTTACCTAAACAGTGCTTCCACATACTTAAGAATTACATAATATTTTATAAAGTAATGCTGGCCAAATGAATGAGTTTACTACAGTAACATAAAATCATAATCATAATTCTAATTATAAATAATGGAAAGTTATTGCTTTCTCTTCTATGTAAAGATAAATCTGCAAAAAAACCTCAAATAAAATATCATCGTCATGTGCATAAATTCTCCAATGTTGCTCATGAATGTGTTAAAAGGCCAATATGTAGGGGAACCTTTCAGATAAAGCATGCCACTATTTAAACACAACGCAAAAGCATTATTCATGTTACCTTTAAAGAATAAAACACAACATGGTATACTTTTTATCCATTTATAGTTATTTCATGGTGTCACTTATCACTTATGTTTTAACAGCTTTAAATATATCATTTTAAATATACATCATTCTCTCGCCAGCCCTTCTTTTTTTCTCTTTCTTGAAGACAAACAAAATACAGCTAGTCATGTTATTGAGAAACCTCAAAACACAACGCCGTCCATCATGAAGACGTTCCTGTCTCAGAAAAGAAAAGACAAGAACGCCAAATAAACATCTCCATACAGAAAACTTGGCAACAATTACATTTAATGTGCAGCGTTTGCTATACAAGTCCCTGTGTAGAGTTAGAATAGAAATGATAATGTGTTAGAATGAGTGCCTTAGTATTACATAAATATGGAAGCATTAATATTAATATTAATCAACACCTTCTGACCAATCAGAATCCAGTATTCGACAGTGATATAATATGTAATTATTGCAATATTATTTCTCATCAGTACCCTTTTTGTTTCTCTTTTGGTTTGTGTGAGCTGGGTGTGTGAGTGCCAGGCTGAGATAAAGGCAGAAAAAGAAGCTGAAGTGAGGATAAGCTTATCGCTGCTTAATAATGCATAGCGTAGAGCTGACCTCAGGGGAAACGCCTGGAATGGAAATGTGTTTGAAAATTGAAATTTGTTTGCGATCTATAGGAGAGCTGAAACACCTGCTGCTTCACAAACATGCCACTCTTTATCTCTCTCTCTATATACGTCTATGTATCACTCGGCCTCTCTTCCTCGAGTCACTGAGGGTGCCAGGGGATTGAAATACAGCACTAATCCAACAGTAATGATATGCGTTCTTTCCTTTGTTTCCTTTGAATCCTTTTCTTTCTTATGTTTTCTGATCATGTCAATTGCAAATAGTACATTATCCACAGCATTTGGTCTTGCAGCATTATATTGCTGGAACAGAACCCTCTCCATCCGACATTCATAAGAAATTCGACCATCAAACAGCTGTGCTTTATTTTTGTCGCAATTCATTTTGAATAATAAATTATTCTTCTTTGAATGATGTCTTTGACGGAATCAGTCCCAGGGTACTGAAGGTTTGTGCCAACCAGATGTGTGGGATCCTCCAGCACCCCTTCAACCTTAGCCTTCAACAGGTGAAGGTGCCAGAGCTGTGGAAAACATCCTGTTCCCAAAGAAGACAACTTCCTCCTCCTTGAACGATTAGGATACTAGTAGCCCTCACATCACATGTGATGAAGGTCCTGGAGACACTAGTTCCTCAGGTCAGCTCTTTTCTGGATCCCTTGCAGTTTGGCTACCAGCCACAGCTACATGTGGACAATGCATCTACTGCGAAAAGACCAACTCCCATCCAACCTCTCCTGCTGTGAGAGAAGATGAGAAGAATGAAGGTGGACACGTCTATGATCTCCTGGGTCACTGACTAGCTGTTGGGCAGGCCCAAGATTGTGTGGCTGGGAACCTCCCTGTCTGAGTTCCTGCTGAGCACCACAGGAAACCGTGCTTTCCTTCACCCTATACACTGAGACCTTCAGAACCGTTTGGATCTCTGCCACCTTCAGAAATATTCTGACAACTGTGTGGTGATTGGGTGTATCAGGAAAGGAATGGAAGAGGAGTGTAGGTATCTGCTCAACAAATTCATGGAGTGGTCTGCTCCTCATTGTGGCCAAGACCAACAGGAGGACTACAGGAGGAAGAGGGGTACAACTGGTTGAACACCTACATATACTTTAGTATCCTTCCTGACCTCAAGCTGGACTGGAACACCAACTCAGTAGCTGTATACAGGAAAGGGATGAGCAGACTCTACTTTTTGAGGAAGCTCTTGTTCTTTAATGCTTGCAGCAAGATGTTGGTGATCTTCTACCAGTCTGTGGTAGCCAGTGAAGTCTTCATTGCAGCAGAATTCTTGAGAGGTGGTATGAGAGATGGAGAGGCAAAAAAACCCTCAACAAGGGTTGCTCGGTTTTGGGCTGATTTCTGGGTGGTTTTGAGGTCGTGGTGGTTACAAGGACACTCAAATTCACAGTGATTCTGGAAAATAAACAAGCATCCCCTCCATGACCTACCTGCTTTGTTGGCCCATGTCTACACAGAATCACAGCTGTACCGATGTTCAGTATAACCGCACTCTTGCTCATGCGATATTGCTTGGATAACTGCACGCACTGTCATGTTCTATTTCATGTATTATGATGTTTATTTGATAATAGCAACATTCATGTTAAAGTATTTTCCACGTAGCAGTGGAATGAAAGCAGCAGTAGTAGGGAACCTGTGTTTGAAATTGTCCTACTTATTCTGTCTTCCTGCTTTCAAACCAATTTTGAATGTGATTTGTCACTCATGACCTCATCTGGATGGTTGTCACCTTGGTAGGCAACGGTAAGGCCCTAATCTTTATAGACAAGCAACGAAGGTTAATCCTGCTCTTTCTGGTTGGCCGTCTTAATCATCTTGAAGAAATTGAGGACCCAACCTTGAAATTTGTATCCGCTCTGGATTCCGACATCATGATGGAACAGCGGTTTCGAAGGCTGCGTCAGAGGATTGCAGCCACCTGTGGCCTTGGATATTGTTTGAAGGATTTTGGAGATATTGTTTGTTATTACATGATAAATCATAAAATCAGGCATTTGGGGAACACTCGTATAACCATTGTGACTTTCTTCAGAATTGCAGTATGGTTTGTATTGTTTTCTTCTCTGCTGAGATTTGAATCTCTCACAAACAGAGAGTTACTCAGAGCAGACTGTCAGCCCAAAAGACAACCACTGCTGAGAGACCAGAAACAAATGGTATATTTTACTGATGCTTTATGAAGTCATCGCTCCCTATGGGGTGAATTACAAACACATCATAACACAATCATAACACACATCATAACACTGCAGGGTGAAAGTGTGGGCCAAAAAAAAAAAAAGATAATAATGATAAATTTTTTTGAGAAAAGGTTAAAGTGAAATATTGTGAATGCTAAACTGTATTGAAGTTGTACAGGAGTGCATAGTTTTTTTTTGTTTGTTTGTTTTTTGTTTTTTTTTGGAATGAAATGCAAATTATTCCTTCATAAAAAATTAAACTTGATTCTAATTTATTTTGCACTTTTAAGGTTTTCATTTGACTCACCCTTATATACTGTATAAGTGTGACTATTATGTACAATTCTCCATTCCCTACACCACTAATGACCTCTAATCTTGACTTTCTACCGATGATTGGCTTAAAGGCAACTTTGGAGTTGTGAACTACATGCAGGTACTTTGCATAATCTGAATGACACACCCAGAAAATCAATTTCGGCAGGTGTATAACCCAGGTCTGAATACGTCTTTGAATACAGCCCTAAATGTTTACCCTTTTACCAGCCTTGCTCTCAGCAGTCATTAGAGAATCTTTGTTTTACCTGGTATCAATAATAGTGCAGTTTTCCTAAATAACTGCTATATATTGATATATTTTTGATGCTTTTGGGAATGGGTTTCATTTCGCTTTGGCAGTTAACAGCAGGATTGTGTTTTGAAAAGGAAATATAAGTTTCTTAGTTGCCAGCATGTTTGATTGCTATAACATGTACATACAGTACGCTTGGCTTATGTACTGTATGTTCAGTAACCTGTTATTTTGGCTCACATACGGTCTTTATTTATATATATATATATATATATATATATATATATATATTTTTTTTTTTTTTTAATCTATGAATTTGCATGCTATGTTATATGGGAATTTGGCTCCATAATGAGATATTCTGTAAGGAAAAAATGACTTTTTGTCCCCTTATCATATGAATAATTGCATTACATTCACTTTTTTCACATAAATAAACTTACAAAACACCTTGTAATATGACCCAGTAAAAATAGTTTTAACTGTGAAAGATTCTCACAGCGCATAGCTATCGTTGTTCTGCTAATCCCAAACAGACAGTCCAATCTAATATTCCTTCCATAACTTATGACTGATGTTTAGAGCCATGTTTAGAGTTTCAAATATTGGATTACACAGTAATAGTTCAAAAAACAAATCCACTCAGGGGAAGACATCAAACATAATCATACTGAACCATGACAGCTTGCTAACTACGATGGGATGGGAAATGGTAATATTCATCATAATTCAAATGATGGATCAGTTGGGTCAATGTGGGATTAAAGTAACTTTGGTGGTACAAGTAGGTGGATTTACATTTCATCATTACCTTGTCGTAATACATTTGTAAGCTTGTGTATCACCATGTTGGCTGCTGTTATTTGGTTTTAAATGGCATCAAATCACAGTGCCTTCAGGATGGGTATGATCTTCGGGTTTACAACTTGATATCAACTTTCCTAGCAGTAAACAACTTCACTTCCATTTCAGATGTTATTGTGTGTTCTTATTTAGTTTTTCAGGCTACCATGGTTTGTAGTGGATAACCTCAAATAATTAAATCATTGAAAATTTCATCTTTTATAGCCAACACATTTTTTTTTACCAGTTAAATTGTTATACATTTCCAAACTTAGAGACTTGGAAGTAAAAAGAAAGCTGTTTTAATATCTTATAAGTGTTAGGAGTTGAAATGTAAGACTATCCACTGTTGCCATTAATCTTTGCCTTTAAAAGAGATAGATGGCATAAGAATAAATTTCTCAATCTGCCCTCATGCTCTGTCTCAGATTTGGTATCGATCTTATAAATTCATGAATTATTATACGTATAAAGTAGGGGTCATCAACTGGCAGACCACACTCTGGATGCAGACCCAGTCTTTAAATATTTCAATGGCCCAAACTGAGTATTTGAATAAATACAGTAGCAGAGAAGTTTCCAGTGCAGCAGATCCTCATGTTGTGGTTTATCCAATCACATGCATTGGTGTAAATTATTTAGTTGAAAGTAGCTGATTGGGCTGTAGGTTAAACATTTCATAGACATTTCACAGGTCTGAACCTGCCTTGTTCAAAGACAATGAAAACATAATGTTTATAGACGAATAGACAAAGACGTATGTGCTGATTATCCCTGCATGAAATTAAAAACGGATGTGCCTTATCAGTTCAAAAACCACATCGCTATTCCAAAGTGTTAACGTGAAGTGCCACTATTACATCATTCACATGGACACTGAAAACCATTTATTTGGGAATGGGAGCAAAAAACTAAAGTCGAAACGTTAATCCATCCCCTGGCGACCTAGTAACATTAACAGTAATCTTTTTCCAAGGCTCCAGTGGGAATTGGAACCAATGGATTAATTTGATGTGACCTGTCGTGACAATGTTGGCGTAGAGGTAAATGATGATGCAACGGTGATATTGCTATGGAACTACTGACATCTACATAATCTGAATACTCATACTGCCTCAATGTAAAGCAACCTACGGCAAATTCAAAACAACAAAGCAAGAAAGCAGCAGATATGGCTGGAAGTTGGAATGATACACAAATGATACTCTAACTACCTAGCTAATGTCTGAGTTTGGGCTTTTCACAGCAATGTGGACTTGCCACCTTATGAATTATGTCACATCCAGTCTTGTATGTTTTACACATCTTGGGAAGTTTGTGCGCCGTAGCATAGCCACTTCAAATGGTCTTGTTTATAGCCGTAAATTAATCATTAATCAATGGGTAAGCATTAAAAAGTAATTCTTGTTGCCGTTCAGTCACGCTAGTCGCTTTCTTCAGGGGTTAATCTCACTGGAATTCTGTAAATTTACTCCTTCGGCTTTACTTTAGTGTTCCAAACATGAAAGATAAGAACCCCTAGCTAATTAGTTTCAGGACACTGATGATTAGTTTGAAGCATATATGTTTACTGAGTACTGCTGTTGCAACATGGGCGCATGATTACAAATAATTTGTTCTGGTGCTGAGCTGGTGTATAATACATGAATGTAAAAAAAAAAGAAAAAGATTTTAGGTATGCAAAACTATAGCTTTTTAGAATGTGTACTGTTCATGAAGTAAATATTTTTTCATCATGGATGTATAGAGTATGGCAAAAAAGGCACATGGATGCAATATTCATTGCACTAGAAATGCTTTTCCCTAACACATGCATGTTAAATACTGAATGAAAAAAGACATCAATAATTTATTTGTAAAAGCAGAAACAAGTAGCTGACAGTACCTATCGATGTATTTAAAATGTAAATTCAGCCCCAGCTCTGAGCCTTACTTCACCCAATACATAATTTTGAAAAGTGGGGAAGGCGCTGAGGAGGGAAGCATGGATGTGTGAGTACGCATAGACGTCACCTTCCCGCTGGAACACGCCCCCTTCAGTTGGACTGAATGGCAAAACATACTGCAACATGGCTGCCGTTAGTTGGTGAAACAATGAAACCAGGTGCAAAGAAGACAATTATTTGCTTAGTTGGTAGTTGGACTAGACAGCGATACACTCGATCCTTCCAAAGAACGAATGGTGCATGGTTGTTGACATGTAGCCAGGAATCGGGTTTTCTGATATTTATATGTACTTGACTTTGAATCCTGTGAAATTAACAAAGCAAAGCCTGAAGGCATACAAAAGCCTCGAAGCACAGGAAACATACATGGGTTCATCATCCATCCATTCCACAGGAGTGCAATTCGGCCACCAATAAGAATGCTAATAATAAACAAAATTACGGCATACTTTGTTGGAACTTTTAAAATTTCCTGGCTGTCTAAACGTGCTTTGTGGAGTTGTTTCTTTCTCTTGAAGTTAACACAAAATAATGCAGCTTGCCATATCCGCAATACTGTGTTCTTCGAATATCTTTGGTTTATTGTTATGAATAACTTCTACATCCTGGTATAGAATGCTGATTCCTTTATTTTGGCAGTCTGGCACGGTCATCTTTGTCATGTGGGATGTTGTTGCAATTGACTATACCTCAGCTTGATGTGTCACTTCTCTGAGATGAAATAGATCATCAAATGATTCAAATGACTCAAACGAGTTGATTACTTCAGTTGGTTTACCAATGTCTTCTTTGGTTGTTCCACTGATTTCCTGTGCACACATGTGTTTCCTTCGATTAGGTCCCCTTTATAAGTTCTATGTTTTCCCTTTGCTTAGTTGCGTGGCATTTCTCTTGTTTGTGAAGCGTTTACATGATTAGTTACCTGCTGTTTTGTTTGCCATGTGAGATACTTGTTTGTACCCTTTCTTGTTTTTCTAGCTTTCTGAACCTTGCCTTGACTGTATTTGTTTAGTTTATGTGGTTATGCTTATTTGGTTATGTTAAATCACAAAGAAATCCTGCATCTCGCCTTTCCACTAATATGTCAGAGTTCAAAGTGAACAGTTTGGATATATTGTAAAAGTATGAGATTTCCTCTGGGGAAAAACTGTTTCCTGAGCCAGTGAAAGATGCCAGATGGGTACCTCAGGGAGAAGACACACACACACACACACACACACACACACACACACACGCACACAAATGGTCCAAATGGTTTGCTTCAAATTGCAAAACTGCCCTAATTTAAAGCCCTATGTGAACTCACTTCAAAAAAACTTAAGAGTAATCAGGTATCATATTGTACTATTCTTGAAGCCTAATTTCTAGTTCTTGTAGTTCTAGCTAATTATTACTTAAGAAACGAAACATGACAGTGTGGTCTTTTAAGAAAATATTCAACAGCAGTGTTATGTGAGCTTTACCACCCCAACATTTATTATTGTCCTTCAGCAACATGTCCCGAAGTTATTTCTTCCTCTTAACAATTTTCCAACTCTAGCTATTATCATTTGTTAAAGAGTGAAACATCATATTATTTTTTATCTGTTATCAGTTAGGTTTAAATTATTAACGTGTGAAACAAGTAAATTCCTGTAACTTACGTTTTAACCACTATAAATCTCTTTCTCATAGCTTTCCATCCATTCTGAAAATCATTCCTCAAACTTTACCTCCGACTTTACAAAACACTGTCACTAGAGACTTCTTCCAAAAAGGTTAAATAAACATCTTCTTACAAAAAAAAAAAAAAAAAATCCATTTATGTGGAGAGTTATGTTACATACTTTGCAAATGCTTGTTCATTAATGTAAACCTGTGATTTGAATTATAGCTACTGCCCAAGATGCTGTTATACAAATTAAAAGTCACACGCATTCTGACCAATGAGAATTAAGACCTCAACAGTGCTGTGGTATAAAAGTGAGTAATTGTCTACCATACGGCAGAATTGAAGGACAACAACTTTAAAACTCTGTATGGAAGCTGATCATCAGGAGTAGGAGAAGATTCTACTTCTACACGGTATGTTCATTCTGTTCACGACAGCTAATGACACATGCAGGCTTTCTTCCAATTTAGAGATGCCCCATGCTGCCAAGAAACCATGCAGATGCCAGATTGACTGGAATGTTTCATTATCCCCAGGGAGACATTTCGCCACTGATCCATGGGGCTTCATCAGTTTAACTGAAAGGTGGAGAAATACACTAGCATTTAAACTTCCTAGCAAAGTGCTTAAACTGAGGGGTGCCAAAAATTTCTAAATTATAAAACAGTTCTAGTCATCTTGATTTACTAAAGCTAGACATTTCAGACCATCCTTTTGACTGAACGGCTTCACAGAATAATGAAGAAGGAAGTCTTTTTTGATAAAATAAAAAAAACGGATGTGCCCATACTTGTTCTTTTTTTTTGTTCCTGTTCTATTTTATCTACAGCATTTTGGCCAACTTTTGTGGTTTTAAATGTGCTTAATAAATAACATTTTCTTACTTACTTACCAAGAGGACCCTAAGAGGCAGTGGTGTTAATGGTAGAGTTATAAACAGGCATGTGCAATGTCACATAAGACTTACCATGCACCCTGTAATGAATAAAATAAAGATCCTTGGTGCATGTGAAAAAAATATTGTACACAGCCAATAACTTTTTATGGAAGTGGTCTGATGTTGGTAATGATGGAAAAATATCTCAAATCTGACAGTAAAATCACCTCATTGGAATAATCTGCACTTGTTATAATGCCAAAACTGAACATGTACATCATTGACGTTCTACACATCAATGATTGATCGTATGTCAGTTAAAGAAACAATGGAATTTAATAAAATGTTCATTTAATTCATTAATATCCATCCTGCAGGGTGCCCCATATTTGCAAATTATTAGTGTGATTGCTCAAGCAAGCACACTATTGTTATCCGTCACAGTTCTTCTACCGCAGATTTTGAGAGGTTGATCCCAACCCAACACCAACTTGTCCATCCTGTGCCCAAGTAATGTGCTCCACCAACCTTATTCATGAACCGTACTCATCTTTTTCTTGCTTTCCCTCCGTTCCATTTTATCACATTGGCTGCAATGCATTTTTGGCCCCATCAAAATCAATGGAGTTTTGGAATCAAAGTCTTCCTGCTCGGTCACGCTTCATCAGAGAGCCACCAAGCTTCATTGCATAGCTCAGACCAGCTTTTTCTATGTACATTTCCTATTAAAGTGCTTTTTAGCTTTTCTGACATTTTTTTTTTTTTTTGGATTCTCTGTTTGAAATGGCTGGCAGTCTAATAGAGCTTGTTTCAGAAATGAATACACATGAAAGCCTCATACAAGGATAAAAAAAAAAAGAACACACACCATACAAAATATGAGAGGGAAAGAAAGGAGAATGAATATTCACATGCACCGTAATGCCAAACTCTCAGTGCTAAAATAAAAACTGACATTGTTTATATGTTTACAGCTGGATGTAAATGACCCCTAAAATAAAACAATTAAACACTGTATGTACACTGTTTTTGTTCTGCAGTTATGGAAATAGATTTTGTTATTACTTTGTTAATTCAATCACCATGAGTGTCATTTGGGGTGTGGGTTCAGTGCTAAAAAAAACCCTGAATGCTCTATTTCGATGCATGTGTGAATGCACTTTTGCCAGTTTCATTGGACATAAGCCAGTTTTCCACCACTTTTATCCAGCTGCAAATTTCATGTGACGAAACGCCCATGTTGGTGTGAATGGAGCAGCGCAACAGGGGGGTATGGTTTTCAAAATCCCAAAATGATGCTTGTATAGAAGGACCTAGTCTCGGTCCCTGAGGCACACCTCACTTACTGTGGATTTCTCACCCTTTAAAAAAATGTAAATGTGGCATGAGCTTTGCATTGTACATACAGGTGTGGTTTGGAGTTTAAATACAGTATTAATAGACATGAATATCCTGGCAATATTGGGCTTCCAATTATTTCTTTGAACTATTCTTTTTCTGTGGCAGCATGATTTTACAACCTACATCTTTAATAGTAAAAAAAACAAGAATTTGGTGCAAACATTTTAGTTTATTTTAGGGCTTTCTGAAATCAAAATTCAGGGTCAAAATTCAATTCAATTTCAATGTTATTTGTATAGCATTTTTAATAACAAGTATTGTCACAAAGCGGCTTTTTTGAATATAAACTTATGAATCAATCTTATAGTGAATCAATCTTCAAGGTGAAACTTGCTAAGGGACATTAAACTAAATATTAGGTGTGCTGTATTTATATTTCTAACCTGTTATGTAAAGTTTTGCCTCTATGTTGATTTAAAAAAACACAAAATCAATTAAAACTTGTACACCAAATTCTTAGTGATTTTCTAGTAAAGCTGTATGCAGTACAATCATTCTTCCCTAGAAAAGAAAAGGGTAAATTGTTCAAAGAGCAATATTGCCATGACATTCATGTACATAATGACTGTATGTGAAGGTCTGACCTCAACTGTAGATCACATTTATGAGACCAAGTAGGAGGAGGGAAAGAAAACACTTTATGTGCTGCAGCCTTGAGTTGCTTGCATAGTGAGAATATTCTAGTATGTATATGTAGCTCTGAAGACTACATGCTTTCCTGACCTGAAATATAGTATGTTTCACTTTTGCACATATCTCAACCACAAATAAAGTTTTAGAATTCTGCTGACAGCTCAAATTACATTTAGTGATTGAATTCCAATTCCAATGAAATACAATTCACTTACCTGTATATACATAACCCAATTTGTTAAAAAAAAAAATTATAAGGAAGTTACAGAAAATGAATTATCAGTGATTATCAGCATAAAATAAAAATAAATTCCAAATTGTTTGTCAAAAAGTTTTTCATGATTTTTGGCTGTGTGAGCGAATTCAGCCACAGTGACATCCAATGGGTTTTCCCAGACTGCCACGGTGGCCAGCCTTTTTCTAACCATTACAACTCTGCTAGCGACATTGCAGGTAATCAGAGCATGAAAGTTTTCCATGTGAACTGATGAACTGATTTAATTTACACTTTATTCATTTTGAAAAGCTGAATCAGTCGTCCAATCACAATGTAGTTCTCAAAAACACATTTTCCTCAACTCCAATTGTGTTAAATGCACCTTTAAATCAAGCAGTTTGAAAGTGATGTTGTACTTTTCCTCCTGTTAATTTGCTAACAGTTGTGAGTCTAATCATCCTTTGATCAAGCTGAAACTTTCCCCATGACTCTCATAGCAGGAGCGTAGGACACCCCGTCAGGGAAGAGCTCATTTCAGCCAAATAAAAAGACAGCAAAAACAAAACAGTTTGTCGGCGTGTGTTAATAACTGGCTTTAATGTGTCGACGGAGAGGTTTGTCTGTTGCTTAGGAACGCCATCTGTTTCTCTTATGCACTTTACATTGCTATGCCCTCTTTCATCTCCTCAAACTCTGCTGATGAAAATCAGAATTAAACAAGGCTTCGGGGGAGGGCCTTGTAAAAAAAAGTGAATCATATTGTTTAACAGGCTCACTGAGCTACTCATAATCTTGTTTTACTGCTGTTTTTCATTCATAGTAAATAGCTTATGTGATTCCAAGCCTCGCTTATGTTTCCTCTAAGCATTTACCAACTGTTATGCAAATGATTGGCACCAGGTATAAATAAATATAAACAAATATAATTGGATGAACATTCTCAAGTGATCCTAGTATAGATCCCTGATGCACACCTGTCTGACTGGGGCTGTTTCTCTCTGTGTAACATACAAGACTAGGAAGATGTGTGATGATACATGCACAGGTTACACACAGGTTATTCACTGTTTATAAACCAAGAGCAAATCCAAAGAGTGGCCAATTAAAAAAAATAGGTAGAGTCAAGCACAATTAGTCAAACAAAGAACAACACCTCAGAACTTACGTGAATAAGGATAATCGGCAAGACTTCGCAATATGGCATTGTGTCTGTAAGCTTTATGTAGTCCGTATACAGGAAATGAATGTGACAAACATGAAAGGGTCCTAGAATTCAATGCGGGATGGGTTGACTAGGTATTTGTTCATTGAGCGATAGTAACTGCCTGGTCACGGTCTCAGTGGTTTCCAGGTTACTACTTTGTTTATATGTTGGGAAATAGAGCTAACAAAATTTGTTAGACTATATCACGGGCAGGTACAAACAAAAACAATAAGTATGAGAGTAAGAAAATAATCCATCCATCCATCCATTACACTGGTCAACAGTGAAAAAAAGATCTAACTTTTTATAGCTGATCTAGGATAATTTTAATGCGCTAAATCCAAAAATCACATTGGTTTTGCGCTACCAGGT
>JAQQZU010000036.1:24928705-24956229 GCA_030068025.1 Parauchenoglanis punctatus | reverse complement strand
AAGGCACCCTGGGTGACCCGGGGATCGAACCCAGGACCTTCTTGCTGTGAGGCGACAGTGCTAACCACTGCACCACCTATAATAATAGGTGTTATAATAATAGGTATTATTATAGGCACCGCCTATAATAATAATTATTATTTTAATTTTATATATTGTTTTTATTATTATAACTCTGAAGCTCATTAGTTGCTATTACAAATGTGTGGTGTCAAATCATTTTGTCAGGTTTTCACACACACACGCGCGTGTGTGTGGGTGTGTGTGTGTGTGTGAGATGGAGAACGCTCAGTCAGGGTGCCAGCTCTACAGAGGAAGTGGCCCGGTAGGGGTGAACATCCCTGCCAGGGCATTTCTAACACACACGCACGCATACAATCACACAGACTGACTGACTGAAAGCTCTTATCTCTTCAACCCCAATACGCACATTCTCTCTGCTGAAGGCGCTGCGTGGTGTCAACTGCCTCTTGTACACTCCGGTTTTTCTTCCTTCTGATGAATTTATCTTAAATCATTTGTCCTTTGATGCCAAATTGTCATATTTTGTCAGTGCTTTTATTATTTTTATACATTTTAATGGAGGGCTGGATTCAGGCTGTTAGTACTTAGCATTAGTGAGTGACATATTGTTATTGTTGTAAGGCGCAGAATGAAAGCTTCTAATGCAAATCAGGTCGGCTAACTGAACCCTGGTTGTTTTTGTGCATTATATTGCTTTTTTTTTTGGCGCATCTGCAGTGCAGGTGTATCTTCCGAAACAATACAGTGCTCCTCTCAGTATTTGTTCCAATGCATGAAAAATATTTTTATTGGCCAAATAGCATGGATTAAAATGAAGTCCTTGCGTAAAAGTCATAATACATAAAAGACCATGATTTCTAAAACTCAGTTGTTTTTCATTGTTTTGTAAGTGTAGCTACCAATCAAGATACACTTGCTGCTCTTGTAATACAAGATTTCCTTGTAGAATGCCATGCAAAAGTTAAAAACATTTCCACTTAAGCTGTCCCTGTCCCTGAGTACAGCAACTTCCCATCCCTGTTTGTGCTATACTCGTAAATTGTTTTATTAGTTTGTATGCACAGCATTGTCTTTACTGTGACTTATGTAAAAAATACAACTTCAGACCTCACTGATCTAAAAAAAAGATCTCTACAAGATCAATATGATGAAAATAAGTTGTTTTTAATCTGGAAAGGAGTCACAAAGGCCTGACTCTTACTCTGGGCTTGACAGATAAAGATACAGAGAAGCAGGAAGGGAGAAAAGAGAGAAAGTGGCAAAGCAAATAAAGTTGAGGAAACGATGAGGAACATCTCTGAACATTCAGTTGCTTTTGACACTGTGTATGACTTATTTAGTATAAAATGTGCAGCTCAGCTAGAGTTGAGAGTCACTGAGATTTCATCTGGCCCTCCCCTAACGTGGTGGTAGCCATAGCGACCACGGCCTGCCTCAGCCTTTTTACAGCCTTTGGATTAGACTATGGAGCTCACAGTCTGGTGCAACCATCACAAATAGACTCCAACCAGGCAACTTATGGGAGTTCAGGGCAAAAGAGAGATCACATGTGTGAATCCCTGACAACAAGCTGGAATCTGTTCCCCTTTCATTGGATAATTTGATCCACAGTTTTCATGTTTATGCAAATATGGAAGCCAAACTTTTCCGTAATTAAGAGAACCGTATCCTAAAGGTGCTGCACTGGCAACAGGATATCATTGAAAATTCAGTGGAATTGTAAAATGCATTGTATTGGATTGCAGATATATGAACGTCAGTAGAGCATTCTAAGAGCAAAAACAACCCCATCTGTACACTAATCTTAAGTCTTAATAACTTGATTTTCTCACACATGCTATGCTTCAAGACCTTAGGAGATATAATCAGAAGTGCGATGCGGGAAAAGTAAAGAAATTGAACACATCATCAGTATTCAGACCTCAGATGTAACAATGGACTTCTTGTGACAGATTTTGCTGAAAACAAATACATATCACAGTTACATTGTGTACATGTACACAGTCATTGTGAGTTTAACCTTGGACCAGGTATATAATAATTATTACAAAGTTATTACTTTCTTTAGTGTCACATTGCTACATTAAGTTGTGTGTGCTATTAAGTGTCAGGGCACGATAAAATGAATAATCAAATGAAAAAGAATAGAGTGTGCTGGATCAAGTGCTATTTTATAAGCTGCAGAAAAAGGAGGGTAAAAGTTGTTAAAATATTGTTATGTTTGCAGTGAATAATGTGATCATTGCTAATAGGACTGTTCATAGAGCAACATACTGACAATATATAGACTCCTATTAGATGTTCACTTCAATACTAGCCATTTTCTCTTATATCATTAGTATTTTTTTATGTTTTCAATTTCAAATCAGCTCTTGATTTTCTGTCAAAACATGCGAGAGCAAAAAATGAATAAATAACTAAAAACATTCTTCAGTCCACATTTTCTATCCTTGATAATTTGGGTCTTAAACGCGAGTGAATGTAGTAAAAGGTTGTGGTTTACAGTATATGCTTTTGGAAAAACTAAATTTTCTACTCAATACAAATCTAGCAACCTTGAAGGTGTGAACTACAAGCATATAATTAGGCTTATATGTAACCTGTCTCTGAATACACATAACATTTCTTGCTTAACATAACTTTGAATTTAGGTCTCCGACTCTGAATATGGTCCAGAGTGAGGAAGGAAAATTAGCATACACTGAGGTTCTGTAACATGGTTCAAAATAGTAACTGGGTCAAAACAATCCAGTTCTATGACTTTTATATTTGATGATTCACCTTGGCTTTGGAAATCCATGTCGCTCTGCTAGGAGATTGCCTATTATATTAAAAGGGTAAATTATTTTAAAATAATTCAAATTAAGCAATTCACATGACACATGGATAAGGATGTTCTCAGATAGAAATGAGATGAGATGCAGACTGGTGGAACTTGAACTCCCACAATAACAATCCCTAGGTTAAAGCCTTAGCTACTAAAGTGCCAATGAGTCTATTTACCCAATATTGGGTTTTAAAGAATCGATCTTCAAGAGTTTCCAAATGTTGTGACAAAGTTTATGCAATGTTTGGTTCAATTCCATCACACAATTTCTACGCCTTTGCTGAGATGGGGAAACATTTCTGCTTCAGAAGCTATCCAGAAGCTTCAGAAGCTACTAAAAACCAGTTTTAACCATTCATAACCTTTCGTTCAAGTTAGCTTTTATGGATTTTTACAAATTTGTGATTTGATGCTCTGTTAGTTTACTGCTTCTTGGCTTTGTTGTGTAAACTCCAGCCTGATTGTGTGTTCTTTCCCTTCCGCCCCCTCTCCCCATGCCCCACCATGGGATGCTTTTTATAGTAAAGTCTTAAAGTCTGACTCACTAATGACAGGGAACAGGATCCATTATGATTATATTAAACAGATTTCTTTGGTGTAGGCTGTGTTTCTTCTGCATCAAGACAACATGGAGGACATAAGAGGAGGTTGCTTGGAAGTAAGGCCGATTATTTTAGACGCATCACTGCCAGAGACACGCACAAATACCCATTTAATTAGTGCATGATAGTTGGATCGCAGGATGTCCTCAAGGTGTTCTCGAATGCAGCCATGTTGAAGGGTGATTGTGCTGAAACAAGGGTGCAAGGGGGACTTATAAATAGCCTTTTCCATGTCACTGCAAATCAATTATCGCTCTTGTATACGCACAAAAACACACAAACAAGGCTGTAAATGAAGACTCTAAATGTCACTTGAGTCATAGCAATGTCCCCTTTGAGCTCCGCATCTCTCGTACTGGATCCAGGGTCTTTAACACCGACCTCACAGTTTGTGTGTGCGTGTGTGTGTGTGTGTGTGTGTGTGTGTGTGTGTGTGTGTGTGTTTTCCTTGGTAAGCATCAGAGAACATATGAGCAGTTAACACCCTCAGCTAGAATTACATAGCAAATGTACCATATAATCTGTGTAGTGTGGAGAAATAATGATTGGCGTATGAATAATAATAAGTATTATCATTGCATAAATAACAATAGACAACAATGTTTGCTTTTGTTTATATCATGCCACATGTTTTTGTTTCAGTCCTGGTCCTGACTTTGCCCCGTTCTTACACTAGTTGACTACCCTAAGGTGTTCACCTGTTCAGTGTCTTTCCATGATTAGTTTGATCATTTCTGATCTGCTTTGCAAAGTCTTTTTATGCATTTTTGTAAATTTTAGTCTGTGCTTTGTCTTATCGTTTCCTGTTCTGTAATTTTCCTGGTCAGAACAGGCTTCCTGATACCTAATAATGTAAAAACTAAGTTTATACACTTGAGACTTGCCTCTGACCACACAGAAATCTCACAAAACCTGGACGTTAAAGAGAAAAAGAGGACACGATTTGACAGTATATTGGTATTTGAATGAATGTATTAATGTAGACAATTTTTCTCCCCAAATCCAGTTTTCTTTAATTGAAAATTGTTTTGTTTTTTTCAAACATAGAAATCAGTGGCATAATGCAACGGTGTAAATTCTGTACATTTGAAGAATACTGCTGTTTTATTTTCAAAAACACATTGTACCATTCATTCATGAATATTAATAATTTTTTGTTTATTAACACATCGAAAGGTTTTTTTTTTGATGATTTCATGTGTAATTTCAGGTTTTATCCTTTCTTGTATGCCTATACAGGAACAATCCCTTTTTATATGTTTTATATATTGAAAAAGTCATATAACGTGTGTTATGAAAAATTTATGTATGAAAGTATGGGATGCTTTCCATTTTCAAATTTATAGCATTTTTAAGTTGTGTTTTGTATGACCAGCTTAATTGGATAGAATTGTATACCAGAAACTTCACAAATAATTTTTCCTCTGATATTTAAACCACCAATTGGTGCAAAATTTTTAGAGTCCTGCAAGACTGGTGATGCCCATCTCTAGTCTTAACCAGACTTCAACTTTTCTAGCAAGCATTCTTAAAAAACAAACAAGAAACAAGCAAACAAAGTCCTATTCATATCTGTAGTTGTATCTGTTTAAAACACATTGTCCATTTCCAGTAATAACGTTTTTTTTATTTTTTTTAATTATATTCAATTTCATCCATAATTTCTCCTGATACAAGAGTGCAATCAGATCTGAGGGTATTATTGAGTATGTTTTCCATTTTAAAGTCTCTTTAAAACAGCAGCACGTGCATGTGTGGGATGTGATGAGTTTGAAAGTAAGCGCAGTTCCTCTCATTAAGTGAAAGGTGTTGTTTTCCTCTCTTGTTTGTTGGAGTGGAAATGCCTCCTCCTCTTCCTTTCGAAGAAAAGGTTAACTAAATCAGCATCGTTGCCAACCCCCTGCATGCACACAGTTCAGGCTAGATTTAATGAGGTGGACTTTCATAGTACTATTACTTCCAACACACACACACACACACACACACACACATGCAATAAGCGGACAGTTGATCTAAGAACAGTGCTGAATCTGAAAATATTCTCATATGTAAAGGTCAGCGAGTATCCCTCACACAAACATGCAGTTGCTTGGCAGCTGCACAAGGTTCAGTTTGCAAATAATTAACAGTAAAGAGTTTTTCAAGCATTATGAAATACGTTTCACTAAGGAAATGTCTTTGCTTTAACGGTTTAAAGCAGAAGCAGGCTCATGATTATGCATGCTTTTCTATCTATAAATATCAACCAAGATGGTGGTCCTCTGTATCTCGCAGTTATTTTTACGGTGTTGTTTTTTCCTGCAAGTTAATCAAACGCGGACGAGATGAGGTAAGACACCCGGAAGTGCCTCCCATGAAGGCACAGGTAAACAATCTTGCTCAAGGGCCTGGGGTGGCTCCGTGTCACCTTCTGTTCCTGGTTGCTTGTGTAGAACTTCCAATAAGGCAAGAGAGTTTTTCTATAAATTGTGCCTATGTCATCCCCTCTCAAACTGTACTAATGGAAATTTCAAACCATTCACCGTTTTTGTTCACGTGGTGATCACTGCATTTCCTGAAACTGAAGATGGTCATCCGCTCCAACGCTTGGCACCATTTATGTCACGTTATATACATGTCAATGTATGTGTCATTTCCATTATGAACCTTAAGAAACACATTACATGGAAAAACATTAAACCACACTGCAGTTGTTGTCAAATCAATTTTTCCTATATACAGAAGTGTTTCTAAATGACGTACATTTATGAAATTTGGCACGTTCATTCCTGGCCCTGATTACAAAGAAATTACAAAGGAATGTTGATTATTATTGTTGGATATACAGCATGTAACATATATTGTTTTTCATAGTATTACATGCCACTTTCTTGATTAAACAATAAAGAAATGATTTCCAACAAACAATTCTCTAAAGGTCTTTCTGTAGTGAGCGTCTTGTTTTAATTCTAACAGGACCTTTAGATTTTTGTTATATTTCATATGCAAATTAAATTAGACGAGGCCTCATTAGCGTAAATGAACATAAATTATTTTCAATGTTTCAATTACTTGTAAGAATATCAGCAATCATCTGACAACGCCTGAGTCTGATTCCTTATTGTCTTGCCTTAAACAAAAGGTTGTATAGTGTTGCTAATAAATGTTGAAGCCTAGAATAGACTACAGGTGGTTTTGTGGAAGAAAAAATAATAAGTGGTCAAGTATATCTGGTATTTCCAGCCCCCGCTTTTGATCCGTCCCCTCTGGACCCAAATTCAAAACATGCTAAGCTGTGCTTGGAGTTCGCCTGTGACTCGAGTGTTTTTGATGCCAGTCACCTTCCTCTCTGTGGGAAGGCCATTTTGTAGCAGTCCCTGTTTCCTGTGGCCACAGCGATATGCCCTCATTATTCTTTCACAGAGGACGACCATCCAACCACCCCCCATCCCCCCGTCTCTGCTCCTGACAACTTCCTATCATTATTGCCTTTCATTAATGCACTCACCATAAATTATACTGCTTTCAAAATTGCACAAAGGAGTCATTACTTAGGGAATGTTTTATTACCTACAATATGTTGATCCCTAGACTACTGTTGCCAAATAAGCTTGGACGGAATACACCTAGGCAGTCTTATGTACTGATTTATGCTCACAGACAGTGGAGGAAATGGATAGAACATTAAAGGGAAATACAGCCATCATCTATAACATGTAGAGATGTAATAGGAATATATTACTGGGACTGAACAAGTAATGTGATTTAAACAGATAGACACACAAATACAATTTGGATCCTGTGGGATTCAACAAAAAAAGGGAAGTTAGTCGGGCGTTTTTACTTTCATACAGCGTGCAACCTTTAGCCCGACTCCACCAAATCGCCAGAGGGCGCCATCTCCTGGGTTTTGAACCCCTTCTTTTACTACTTTAATTTCCTGTTTGAACCTGTTTGACTCAAAGACAATGCAAAGCCTTAGTTTGCCTGTGATCCTTGGGAGTTCTGAGCCTTATCATTTCTGGATGGAGTTTTATTGACCTTTTTGCCTTGTCTAGTGTTTGCCTCTGCTTAGCCGTTCTTTCCCTTGATATTGATCTTTGACATTTTGCTATTTTTTGACCTTGGTTTGTTTGATTTTGGCTTGATTGTGTCTTTGGATGTAGACACAAAAGGATCTGCCTTTTGTCCCTCATAAACATGGATCCTTTGTGTCCTCTGTTACACAGCACACGTGTGCAGTCAAAGAACACATTCATTAACATCAGTGTACAAAGTTTATATATTCATCCTTAGTAACTGCCTGGTCAGGGTCACAGTGGTTTAAATTAGGCTACTTGTTTATAATTTGGGAAACAGACCCAACTAAATTCATGAGAAATATTGCAAGCTGGTACAACATATGAACTGTACTAGCTGGTTTAATAACAACAGCCTGGCAGTCATCTATAGTTCAGACCAATTACAGACTCGAGTGATGTAGCTGAGGTTGAGGAACCGTCAGAGCTATAATTCAGAGACCATGTTGACGGTGCTACCTCTGGGTTTTTCCCCAGTGTTCCCAGTCATATTTATGCCAAAATCTATTGAAGGTTCTAAAGGATTCACAAATATTAAAGCACCACTGTATTTGCACAAATGCCTATATATTTTTTCAAAGTAACGGACTGAAGGGTGAAGTTAATTTTAAAGCCCTATTTGAAAGAAAATCCTACAAAATCTTCACAGTTCATTTTAGTTCAGGTTTCTCTGGAAGACACACTGAGTTATAAGAGATGCGCTGCCACCTTTATTTAAATTTCATTTGATATTTTCTCAACACCCTCTGATACAAGACTGAATCAGACCGATCAACTCGAGGAACACAATTTCATACAAAATTTGCTAATACAGAATCTAATTTCATTAGATTTTATACAAATGAAGTCAGGCTCCTGATCCACTTGTAACTCTGACCAGAATAAAGTGAATATTGAGGATGCTGAAGATGAATAAATGAAGAATTGAATGAAAAGTCAGTAAAGTTACACTAAAGTCTTATTTCTTCCTATTTATTCATATTAGGATTGTCATATATTTGCATTTTTGTGTTGCATAAGAGGGGAAATCTGAGTCACTGGGTCACTGCAGAACTTCACTGCTAACACACATAATACATTTTCTTCACACTCCTGTTATAGCGCACTGGCATCTCTAAGCATTTGTCTAGAATCAGGACGAGAGCTGGTGAGATCTTCACTGATCCCACACATCCAGGCAACCACCTGTTTCACAAACTGCTCTCAGGAAAGACATACCACTGTAAGAGATCAAGTACTATATAACATTTTATGTTTTCAACCTGCAAGCCTTCTAAGACTAACTGAAACTCTGTCTGTGTAAGTCTTAAAATTTTCACAAAAGGAACGACAAACTAGCATGGCCATGTTCTAGCCACTTTCCTGTAGCAATGCTGCAACTGATTTGCACTGAGTTTGCATGAGCAAAATCATATGGAGTGATTTAGAGGGAGTTTTGAAGAGCCTAACAATCCTTGCAGGCTATTTTGGAGAATTCGCCTTTCATCTACTCACTAGCTCCATCACTTATGGGGTGCTAATGTGCATGTTTAGAGAATCAGAGCATCATTCCGGCACTTATCTTTAGTATCTGCTTTATCATGGTGGATCAGGACCACACCATACATCAGGGGTCATCAACTAATGGTGATCACGCTGAGCACTCGAAAAACACTGGGCCAGAAACAATCAATGTATAAAAAACTTCTGCGAAGCAAGTTTTCTTGGCTTCTGTAGCAGATCTGTTGTGGCTTCTTGCGGCTAGTCACATGCTTTTATATAAATTATTCAAAGCATTTTCACATACTTTCATAGCATTTCATTTGCACTATATGGGTTGATGGAATGGTTTGTTAAAAAAAAAGTTGATGAAAGAAACTAAATGTTTAAAGGTGATTGAACTAATCACTAAGCGTTTAAGCATTAAATGGTAACTTTTGTAGCCATTCAGGCATGTTAGATTTTATCTAGTTTCAAACCCACTCTTACACCTAGGAGATATTTAGTTAACCTAATGATGTGTATAAAGGCATAAAAGTTTGCTCAACCTGAGTTCAGTACCACCCACTTCTTATTCAGTTTGTTTCAGTCCTGGATGGTCAGAGTCCAGAACTGTTTTGTGAGTACCTTCGTAATTAACTGGAGCTTGCCTCTGGTTCTCATTTACTGACATTTTACCTGAGCATCCTTGATGCAATATCGATACCTGTAAAACTTTTGAAATGCTCTCTGATACATTAATTGCTCCCACACAGACTTCTTGACCTTTCATTCCACAATGTCCACTGCTTTTCCTTCATTTTCAACTACTAGCAAGAACTGGAGTGCATGATGTATACTTTGCTGTTTTGTCTTTATAACCTCTGGTTTATAGTTGTGTTTTAGGATTTGTAGGTGTGATACTGGGAAAATTCTTCTTTTTCACAGACCCCTTGGGTTCAACCAACCAAAAAGCCTTAAGAACAGTTTAACACTTTGAGCTAATTTGCATAATATACAAAATGTATGTAAACTAATCCTATGATCATTTATTGGAGGGAATATTAAAGGTCCACTATGTAGGCTTCAGTTGACTGCAATCAGCTGAATGCCAATCTCTTACCCTTCCCTTTCCAAGGGCTTATTGAAACCTGTCGAGTACTTTCAAATACTTACATTCACACTTCCTTGCTTTTTCTATGCTAAATAATAAGGATGATCCTCCATTTTCTAAAATTTGGGTTCTCATTCTTGTTAAACAAGAAATAAGAGGAATCTGTGTTTGTAACACTAGCTAGTATTACAAACACCGATTCCTCTTATTTCTTGTTTTGCGGTCTTCCTTTCTTCTTCTTGGTCGTCCTTCCGGTGCGTCCTTCTGGATTCATGCTGCCACCTGTAAAAGCGTGAAATGCGGAAAACGCTCTCAAGAGGTTTGTCCGTTCTGTGCAACATGGTCGCGCTGAGGAAGACGGCCTGCTCACAGTGTACAAATAAAAGGCTAAGCTTGCGAAAACACAACAATTCATATATATATAGTTCCAGGTAATTGTGCATTAATGAAAATATACTTGAAAACTATATTCATGAAAACTATATTCCACTTTTGCTAATGGAACCCAGTAAATCCTACATACTGGACCTTTATGTTCAATTAACTATTTCTGAGAAACTTTAAGTTTAAGCTGTCATTGTGCTGGTCTGTATGTGGATTTCAAATGACTGCTCATTTAAAAAAACATGACCGCCAACAGCCAGTCAGCTTTTAGCAGACATTTCACAGGATTAGCATTGAGATGCAGTAATGTCAGTTGAACAGGTATGCCTCTTTAGTGTACTATGTAACAAGAACTGGCCATTGGGGGCACTATTTTGAAGGACCCTGCAGTTTGCCTGTGGGGTAATGTGAAGTTTTCATTTAACTTAATTAACGAAACCATTTTACCCTTAAAAGCCTAATGAACAGTAATTATTTCTAATCATGAAATTGTTTAGCCCAGCATGCATTTTAGTCTCCTTTTTTAAAGAACCTGAAAATTTAGCTACTGGACTTTGAGAACAGAGTCTGTACATGTTGAATGATTGGATGTTTATTCAAGCAGCATGGGTTTTTGGAAAAGGAGGAGGTTCGGGGATTTGTCGGACATAACTAATCAGAAGAAATTTCTTCCTAAATTTTTTTTTTTTTTTTACAGTTATTATTATATACAGCGGGAGTTCAACCTCTCCATGCTGTGTACCCTGAAAAATATAGAATAAAAAAAAAACCAAACTGTCAAAATGCACAGCATTACTCTGTATTATTCATTTTCTTTTTACCTTCACGTGTAAAGCAGGCTTTTAAATGCTATTTTTCCATGTGCGTGTGAGCTATTGTCACAGACCGTTTGCCTCTAAAAGATCAAACAGCGTGCGTCTGCAACCCGGCGAGCAGCTCGATCAGGAGAGTGCAGCCTAAAAACATCAATCAGTCCATCATCCTGGCTCAAACTGCTCACACACAACAAGCAGAATATTTAAAGATCTCTTCTTTCAAAGCTAGTGAATGGAAATGTTAATATATATATGGCTGCAAAGCATAAAAAGGCATTCATTTCCCCATAATATGCAGCTGGTAATAAATTAATAAACAGTCACACACCATTTGCTACACTGAAAAGTTTCATGGGTGCTTCTTGTTAATATGCCAGTTTCAGAAAACACACTCTGATATTCAATCCTCAGCAATTAAATACTCCCAGACTCCATGTAATGACTATAGATTGCTGTCTGTATCTGTAAAAGGGGGTATATTTGTTCCCCTTAAATGAAGATTCGCTTAATGAAGCTTTTCCCTCAATACGACAAAGGGGATTTCGTCTGTCGTTTTTTTTTTTATAGATGGCATTTATTTATGTTTAATTAGATATTATAGCAGTGAAGTGAAGATAAAAAATATGCTGACCATTAATCAGTGAGTAGTGTTATTACAATAGTGTTAGAATAGTGTTTTGTTCAGGCACGCAATGGGATAGTAAGATCCCAAGTAAGGGTCAAAATCACCAAAAATACAAGGCAAGTTTAGAAGCCAAAAGGTAAAACTATAACTTCCAATTACCAAAAACAAAGATGTCAGATGATAATAGTACCACAATAACAAACCAGTTTGGATTAGCAAAAAGCATCACACTGTTTGAACTCCCCACAGGGGTTTTTCTAACACAGCTAATCCGACTCTAATTGTTCCTAAATCTGAACAGGTGTGTTCATCATTCTGACGTGTTCCTGGTACCGACTGCGTAACAGGCTCACCAGGAAGCAATATGATTGGCTCTCAGATGAAAACAGCATCTGTTGGCTGAGCTGTGTCTTAAATTGCAAGTAGCGAAGTCAACTTGAAAAACATTTCCTATGAATACGAACACAATGAAGCTGCTAGAGAATGGACAGTTTTTGGACAGACTAAAGCTTTTAAAGCTTGTTCTGTATAGAGGAAGGGGACGAGCCATGTTTAAATGTTTACTGAACAAACGACGCATCATGAACACCACTGGAACACAGGAGGCCCAAATGAAACGTAATGATGCTGAGTAGGCCAAAATCAGAGGTGTTTTCTGCAGAGGCCAAGATTAGTGATGTTGGGATGGAAAAAATGTTGAGCAGTTGTACTTTACTACTCAGCTTAAGCATTATTTTTGTCATATTAATACTTTACTATAGTAGTACTAAATCACACTCCTTACATTTATAATTCACTTGCTGTAAATCTTCAAAGCCTTTTCTTCTTTCATCTATATGCATGCTATACATCAATCAAATGGGCTCAGGTTAGATTAGCATTTCAGTTTAGCATCCAATAAAGTGTATCAGTGTAGAAACTAAATATATCATGAATCATACAAAGTCATTATCAGTCATGATCTTCTCATGCTACACATTTTGGTTCATGGTCAGTTAAGTTTCACTAATTTGCTAACACTAGCTATATGTAACTACAGTATGTTAACTTGTTTTCTTTGCTAACAAAATGGCTAGGCAGCAAATCAAATTCTAGCTAATAGTAAATATTGTTTATTTACATGGTTTTTGACTTTCAATAGCAAACTATGTAACTTTGTGTACGCAAAGGGCAGGTGTTAAATTTGTGGAAGCCCATTTTTACTATTTTAATACAAAATAAAGCCATAATTAAATATTGTTTCCTCTATTTGATTTGCATGCAATGTTATTTAGAAAACTACGTGATGTAGTTATGCATATGATCAATAATCTTACTGAGATTGAATGATGTTTTCAGGCAAAACGTAGTGTGCCTTGAGTTGAAAATCATCTTATACCAGTTTTAGATAAGTAGGAAAAGTCACGTTTTACATGAAAACATGACATTAACTTAATTAAAACATTAATTAAAAACATTTAAAAGTAGCAACTTAAAAAAAAAAAAACATCGCTTGAGTACATGGATACTTCTACTTGTAATTGACACATTATATCCTGTATACTTTCACGCTTATGTAATTTCTCAGTACTTTTTCAACCCGTGTAGTTTTAAACAATCAATAAACTTTCTGCATTTACTCAGTTGCTCGTCTGCAAAGTTTGCATGTTTACCCTTTGCACTCGTATCCAACAGATACAAGATTAAAACACCTCTCGAGATATCTCACGATATTTACTGGGTGCATTTTACATGGAATAAAGCAGTTGGAGGCCAGAGGTTCACGCAGATAACAGCATTTCCTTCCTGACACCCACGGGCTTTGAAACCTGCCGGTCTCTCCCTCAGGGAATGTGAATCGCCTGATTCTCGCTCATTGTAATTCCACACAGTTGGGTCCGGCACTGCCGATCGCTCTGATGTTTGATTCATCGGCCTTCATTATTGTCGTGATTGCGTTCTCTGCGTGTCACTGGACCCACTGTGAATGGGCGTGATTGGAAAAGGCGAACCCCGAAGAAGGCCCGCATGACAGCTTAAGGTTTTTTTTTTCTCCTGTAGGTTGTTATTTGTGAAATGCCTTTTATGAAAACATAATTAGGAATCCCCTCTAAATGTTTATAGATGACTGGTTGTCTCAAAAAAGGCATAATTTCAGCTTCATGGAACTATCAATTTCTGGTTTCCTTTTTTTCCATGTGTGTGAGATTATAAACTTTCCCTAATTTTTATAGATGATTAAAGTTTACTTACATCTAAGTGATGTCTCCCACATCCAACAACGTTCCTTAGGATTCATCGCCTCAATGACAGACGACAATTGTGACAGAATTAGGTCGTCCGTGCTTTGCTCTAGGTTTTAATCTGCTTTACAGACCATTGAGTGTCTTGTTTATTTGTGATGGACATGCCAGTTTCAATTAAAATGTCAATCAATTAATGTTTTCCAGGTTTTTTTTCTAACTTACATACGAACTTCTTTCACATGCTTGTCAATCACAATCATAATAGAGGTGTGAATGGTGACTCATTAAATGGGCTGAAATCTTTTTTCCACCCATTCTTTTTGAGCAGATAAATTAGATCCCTCCACAATGACATTACAATCTGTCATACCTCTGGCAAGCTCATGCTTCTGTAAGTTACAGATGAACAATGGCTTGGGACAGAGTTAACCATGTAATGCTTTAATGCATAGCTTCATATTTCTTAAACATTTGGCATGAGATCAGATTGAATAAGTATATACTAGTGCCTTGTATAAGTAAAACAGATGAGTTTTGTACTTATTGAGTGTGAAATCCTATTAGATTAGAGCCAGAAAATGCTGAAATGAGGAAATGAGGTCGTTCACCTTCTTTGGCATCATCATCAGAAAGGACAAAGGGTCAGATTCAGACTTAATAAATATGCAATTTGGAGCCTTTTTTTTTTTTTTTTTCACTTATAAGTGCAAAACCTAAGAAGGAATCTATGAAAGATACCCACAAGGTGAGTCATGGAAACAAGACCTTAGGAACAGCAGCTGTATTCTCTAAAATGACCAAAGGGCAGGTGTTAAATTCACATACGCATATTTTTCCCTTTTAAAGATAAAATAAAAATGATATTTAAATATTGTTTTCTATATTTAATTTGCATGCAATGTTAACACAGTTCTTCTTTGTAAATCATCCTCAACATGTCCATTAACCAGGGTCTGTATTCAGAGTTGAGTTAAACAACCATAGTGAATTAATACTAAAATTGCCCACAGTATTCAGACTTCAGAGTATTAGGAGTTTGTAGAAAACAGAGCCTTGTCTCAGTAATGCATGATTCTGACCGTAATCCCGTTTTTTTTCTTGGGAGCAGTTTTAAGTCCAGGGCCACTGTTTGACACCTTCTTGTACGTATAATATGTCACCCTGAAACGTTCTGGGTAAAATGAACACACTGAAAAATTGTGAAATGGCATACAAACTTCCGAAATTCAAATAAAGTCCAGATGCATAAGAAGAATCTTAATACAGAAAACTTTTCATGTATGAATATAGATGTAACCTTAAAATTTTTAAGTTAACTGAATGCTTCTTTATGGATACAGTTTAGCATTTTGTAATGCAAATTACTATTTTTGTTTTGTGATTTGGAAATCATATTCAATGAAAATATACCAGGAAAAACCAAAAACAAATTTCCTCAACCCTACAGAAAACTCTGATGATACTGTATGTTGTCCAAACACCTTCTAAAAGAAAAATCTATGTTCAAAGAGAACACATATGTCCAAATCTAGAGCAGGACGTGGGCTTGGATAGGACAGAAAACACTTTAGGAGCCTAACCAGATAATGAAATGGATTTTGCAGGCAAAGAGGAACCGAGAGAACTACTTACAGCTGTAGAAGATCATAAGAAAGAAATAGGGGGAAAAAAGTCAAAGCAGGAGGAATTGAAGAAAGAGATCCATGCTTGCATGGTCAAGTCCAATGAAAAACGGTCAAGTAGTCCAAATCTCATTAACTGCATTTATTTTCCAATAAAAAGACATGACACAGGATGCATGCACCTGAACTTATTCAGAATGGCAGATAAAGAGTGAAATACAGTTCATATATCAACAATATATCTGAAATCTCTCAGTTTAAGCATGCATATAATTAATAATGGAAAAAAAATGAAGGCTACACTTTGAACAGTCTTCAGTAAGTAATAAAAGGAATTTTTTTTTAACTGCATCGCTCTCCAAAAATAAGTTTAATTAAACTAGAGAAAATCTGCAAAGGGGACAGCACAGCTCTCAGAACCTGAAACTGAAGGTCACTTGACCAAGAGAAGGAGATTTTAATAGCGTGAAGCTACAATTAACAAATAAGTCTCGTTTAATAATGATTCCATCATATTTCTTCTATGAGCATCATGAATACTGGCAGATAATTAAATGCACCAAACCTGGTTAAGCAGAGTTTAATCAGATATATTTAATCAGGAAAATCACCAAACTGTGCAAGACATACAGGAGTGTAAAAGAAATATTCATGTATCCGAGTTTGTATAAAGTACAATAATGAAAAACCTCAAAAGATCTGGAAGAATCATCCCTGGCTATACTGCAATGTGTTAAAGCTCACTAAGCAATAGGTGCCAGCAAAAAGCATGCATAGATGATAGTATTACACCATGAAATATACTGTATGTGTGTTAATTTGAAAGATCTTTCAATTTCAAGGCACAAGTTTCAGGTCCAGTGGAATTAAGTGCCTCTGGTGCATGAAGAACACTGAAAATAGAGAACGTCTGAACTGGAAATATTTAAAAGTAGTGTAAGAGGTGAGGCAGTGATAGAGCTAGCAGGGGTTTTTTTTTTTTTTTTTTTTTTTTAACGCCAAAAGAGCAAAAAACGGCATTTGTGTTCACACCTGCCAGAACTGAAAGCACTCCAAAATTTCTGGCCAGACATTCAGAGGCCATGGCAATCTGCATATTAACATTCTGTTCAGAGCTGAAAGCAGAAACACAGCTCTAGTGTGTGTCCGAACAAGGCTAGCATAGAGGACATGTCCACAAATCCACAGCTTGGTATATCAAGCAGGAATAAATAGAAATGAATGCAAAATCAGTTTATAGAAGATGACCGTTCAAGCAAGTGTTATGTTCCTTGTTTTGAATTGACGCCTACTTTTGAAATGTACATAAGCAAAATACTTGTAGGAGTTCAAGACAGCCCAAAGGTACAAATGGACTGTATATGTACAGCCATAAAACACACATTTAAAGCAAAACTCTGTTCACCTGCTTGCTAGTAAGATACAGATTTAGACCATGATGGAACAGGTTTAATTTTCCTCTCAGAAAGTAATTTAAGGCAAAGTTATTTAAGGGTGGAATCCCCATTTCAGTAAGTTTCACGTCAAGGATTTTTACCCGCCATAGATCACAAAATGTAGACGTGTCCAACACTTACTGACCTGACTACTGAATACTGGTGGTATTGACAAGAAATAATTTCAGGGTGGGGTTGATGTGAAGAAATATGTAATATAATTTGGCATTAAATTTTGTTTAATTGGTAAGTCTGACATGCTCATGCATTTTGGGTTAGTAGTAGGAGCAGAAATGATATTCAGAATTTGTCATGATTTACCTTCAACCAATCTTGCCATATACAATAATGCCAACAGGCAGAGGTTCATTGAAAATGTTTAAAATAATATGCTAATAAAAAGGTGAAAAAGACATTTTATCTTTGCTTTTAATCTATTCTTTTTCTCCTTTATGGCAAATTGCTACACTTAAAGTATAGCTAGCTGCCTGATAGCTTTTAAACACAAAAGGTTATGCATGTTTAGCCAATAATATGTGATTAAACCAAACTAAGGGATGCATCCAATTGACATTAAATATGGAAACCTTTTATGAACACAATTATAGCACATTCACAGTGCAAAACATGTTCTATCAGTTCCATTGTGTTACCCACCCATGAATAAGCATCATAAAATGGAACTGTCATAAAATATTTCAGGGAGGTTTGAATCTGAAATCCCTCCAGCTATGCCCCGGGAACACAATATCAAAAGAAGACAAAAAGAGGCATCTCCTAAAACAATATGAAAATATTACTGTGTTTCTGTAAGCCTCATGTTTCCATGCAGCGATTGTAATGGCTAACAGAATGATGATGATGATGATGATTAAATTGGCCTGGCTTTAGCCAATCTGGTCAGGTTCAGCATCCATGCAGGTCTCCCACGGGTTCTTGGGCATTTGGGGCATGGAGAAGAGAAGGAGGGCAATCCCGCTGAAGAAGAGGAAGATAAAGGCTGTGCAGGCGCAGGCGAAAGACCAGGAGTAGTAGTACTCAATCCAGATGGTGTCCTCGCTCTCAATCATCCTTGTTACTGACTGCCTCATCACCTCCACGGGAATGATGGCACACACACCTGAAGGATGATAAGATAAAGGAGTAAGAGGTGGGAAGTAAAATAATAGACAATCTCAGAATCAGCAATAAACTTATGGTGCCATTTTATTAAATGCAGAACGTAAAATCAAGTCACTTGTCAAACCTCTTGGTGGACAAACCTCCAGTGCTCCGTCTATGAGACCAAACAGACATGCTGTTTGTCCGGGATGTCACTCATCATGGATTCCACCATTCCTTTTTGACAATCAGAGCAGTCCGATGATCCCAAAACCAAGGCACGACATGTGCTTGTTAGTCAAGCCAAAGGTGGTTTTACAAAGTGTTCACCAAGGGGGTGAATACTTATGCAACCAACAAATATCTGCCTTTTTTCATTATTAACCTTGGCACCACAATTAAATAAAATTCACCTTCAAATGTTAGACAGTTGAAAGGGTTAAAATTCACAATTAAGTTCTAGCTTGTTACACTGCAAAATGTGGAAATGTTCAAGGGGGTGAATACTTATGCAAGGCAATGTACATACAGTATGTGTCCACTACCAGTGCCCATGTAGACATTTATTCCTGAATCAAATTGGATTTTAATAAGTAGCTTTTGCTTCAAATTAAATTGTAATCCTCTATTTGAGAACTTGGGAAAAGCCTCCTGAGAAAAGGTCCTTCATGAAGCTGAGATGACGACAAATGTGTGCAAAACTTAGCATCATTCCATATGTGCTATTTCATAGTGATGATAACTTCCTTCAATTATTAAACAGTAAAAAAACATAGTAAAAAATGAATATAAGCAGGTTGCGCAGAAACTTTGGACTGATAGAATTAGATATGAGAAGATGTCCAGACACTTATTGCCTTACCAGCAAATGCATAAAACATTCCAGCAGGTTTGTGGAGATAGTCTTTGCCTTTCCAGAGAGATCCCAGAATGCACAGAGTGCCCAGAATAATGAAGGCCAGGCTGAAAACAGCAATAGCTGCTGCTGAGATGTTGTACTCTGGAAAGATAAGTAAAATATGTATAATGTTTGCTTTAAAATGATTGTTCATACACCATATGGCATTATAGTGAAGAGTGATGCTTGTATTACTACAGGATTAAAGGAATTACTTATAGAATATTGTTAGAGCTTTCATAATTTGATTTTGATACAAATGTTTACAAGGAATCATTACCAATGTACGAAGACTTACAAGCAGCGTTATAATGATTTATGAACGTGGGCTTCCTTGACAGTGTTATACTGTAGGTTTGAGAAATGAATTTATATATTACATTCAAATTCGAAGTATATAATTTGGATGCAGTTGAAATGAAATTAAGTAAGTAAGTAAAGTAAGCTGTCATGTTGTTAAACAAAGAAAATCATCAAGACAACCATTTTATTTGTTTTCGTACCTTGACGTTTGGTAATGTTTTAAATTTTATTGTAATTTTTTTGGCCTACCTTGAGAAAATAATCTTGCAGGATGTTTAACTCAATCTGATATTCAGCAGGTTTTACATATATATATATATACATACATATATATATATATATATATACACACATACACATACATTTTGTTGAGATATTACACTGTTGCACGTAATATGACTTTTGGGACAACCAATTGGTCAGAAGTAAAATCTATAATAACATAAGTAAAAATAAAGTGTGTCATAACATGAACAATGGATCCTAAACCATAAATTTAAGCTGGTGTACAATCAATATAGTACATTTTATTTAGGAAAGCCTGTCCTGGGAACACTGGGTACAAGGCAGGGGATACATGGCAATAGCAGAGCATCACAAACACCCACTGGCATACTTGCTCACACTTAGAGGGTCAGTGCACCTACTGTTTATTTTTGTGTGGTGGCAGGAAACTGGAGGATCCTAGGGTCCGCACAGACAGCAACATGAGCTCAGGATCTATGAGCAGTGTGTTCACTACCCACTGTGCTAATTCAGACCAGTTATGACTGGAATTACATTTTGCTAAAGTTAATGAGATCATTTTTGAGTGCACTTGAGTGTTCATATCTGTTCTTGATTAAAAACTCATGTCGGTTATTGAACACCAGTGAACTGTAACCCTACATGGCGTAACTAAATTTCTTATTTTCTTTTACTTTTTATTTAACCAGGTTAGTCACATTGAAATAAAAAAAAGAAAAAAAAGAAAAAGAAAAGCACTTTCTATAAAGGGAATATCTACCATATAATGCACTACAATAAATAAACAAATCAAAATATAATTGATCTAAAATTATCATGCACTCAAAAGGCATTATAATTATTTATGAGAAGCTATTAAAGTTTATAGCAATGTTTATAATACATTAAGACAAGGCAATGCAATTAGAACCAGGAACATGAATACATGATTAGATAGAGTGATATTCATATATTACAGACTTGGTCAAATCATGGGAAAAAGTTGGATGCTGGAAAGCAGACGCCAGGGGAAAGAGATGACTTTGTGGCTCGTGTGCACCACAAAATGCTGGAAGCACAAAATCTGGGAGATGCTTATAGATCTGTGAAATCAGTGATCAGATTGAGCATAGCTTGCTTTACAGTATTTTTGCCCCTACACCACTGGAGCAGATCCTCAGTTTCTGTGCTTCAGGGCATTCGACAGAATTAGTCCAAGAAATGATTGCTTTTTCATAAATTATTACAGCAGCATCTGCCACTTATGGCTACTCAGACAAATCATTTTGCTAAAGAATGAGTCTTGCTTTGGCTAATGATGAACCAAATGTAGTTCTCACGCTATATAGAGATTGGTTTCAGTTCATCGACTTCTAATATGATGTCGTCGTATAGTTTATGTTTGCTGTTTCAGGAATTAAGGTTGACTGTGCAGTGAAGTGCATCCTTTGGGCTGTAGGCACTGCTATATTACGTGCTCAGATGGAGTATAATGGGCACAGTCTGCTGTAAGGGCAGCGCTGAAAGAATAATAAAATAATCAAGGAGACGGAATGGTATGCTAACTACCGGGCTCAGGCTCATCACCCAGAAACCCACCGGCACCATTCACTGAGGCATGAGAATTGTTCATCACACCCCCTGCCATGATCCCTTTTAGGGACAGTGTTCAATATACAAATTACATCCTTCATTTCAGTGTACATGTGTTTTTCACATGAACAACATATTAGGGTTGTATTCATAAGTGCAGGATTTAATCCAGAGATTTTGCCCATTGAATTTCACACCTCAGACTTAACTCCAAGCTTAAGTGATGTAAGAGCTACACGTGCAGGACGGAGTTTGCCGACGCTGTGTCAGTGTCATGTTTCGTGATTCCAGACTTGAACTTAAGCTGTATATAATGCACTAGGCATGTGTACTTTACAGTCGAGTGCAACAAATTACAAAAGAATTAAAATAGCAATTAAAAATGTTCTTCCTAAACACGTATTACGATACAATGCCCTTAATTTAGTATTTCAGGATCACATTAAAGGGACAGACTCACCCTTCCCAGAATCCTCTGCACCAAGGCGGGTCGCCATTTTCAATGCCATCGATATTCCAAAAAGAATCCGCAACAATTCGGCGGCATCGTAGGCCATAGATATTAAAGTGCAAAGTGAAATTAAAGGTATATTGTCAGAGTATCTATATTTTAAATTCCGTTTTCGTACGGTCATTCCGCATGTATCGGCTTTCGCATGAGTTTAGAAGGGATCACTAACAGTGAGTTTGTGGCGGTTTTGCTGCACAGAGAGCTAATGCTTTCAAAAACAAAAACACTGGGAATGGTGAGCTGGCACCTTTTAGTAGTGCACACGATTGTTTAACGGCTTTTGATTTAAAAAATCTAAATAATAGGATGTATTGGATCACGTGTTATTTTATAAGCTGCTAAATAAAAGGGTGAAAGCTATAGTGTTAAATTAAACCAAATTTACAGTCATTACAACTAGGACTATTCGTGCAGCATTATAGACTAGACTCCTGTTACATGTTTATTTCAATGCTTTCCATCTTTTCATTAATATATCAATGTATCAATCTCTGCTTTTAAATTGTCTCTGGATTTTATATTACATCTTGTTACATTTACCAGCAAATAAACCCACTAAAGCACTATTTTCTTGCCCTGATTCTCCATCTTTTTTTTTGGACTTAACGGCAAGTGCTTGTGTTTAAAGACGGTGGTCTAGAAACTATTTAAACAACAATTTATGCAATCTGAAAGGAGAAGTACAAGTTGAAAGAAAATTGACAAACGTGCTCAACCCGTCTCTGAATACTCACAACCTTCCCCACTTAAATACTAACTTTTGGACATAAGATAAAATTTAAATGCCACAATGCGAATAAACACATAGGCTTGCGTAATAGCGGGAAGGTTGGATCCAGGATTTTTAGTGAGACGATGGAAGCATACGTTAGATTAGGTCTTACATAAAGTGGAATTACAATAACTGCCTGTATGTCCAGCTGACTGGCGTGAGACACTTGTTTAAACACCCATAAAAAGTCTACTTGAGTCTGTTAGCATGCGCTAAACATTAACTATTGAATCTACAAGCTAGTGTTGATCTGTGAGGGTGTCTGCTTGTGAGAAAAATCAGACTGTACAGGAGCATGTTCATTGGATCTTCTTTGGATCCATAGTGTTGTGAGGTAACATGCAAACTAACAAAACTTGTTAGCAGAAAGCAACTTGCTAGCAAGTAGCAAAAACTAAAATACTTAGTTTTAGTTAGCTATCTAGTTGTTTCAATGCCTCATAGATGCTTATATCCAAACAATGTGGCAATATGGAGTTCCCAAACGCCACTGTGGGATGGGATCACATTCCCAAGCCCTATATAAACCTTCCAGTACAAGGGTCATTCGAGCGGATAGTCTCCTCTATCATACACATAATCTTACCTCTCTGTGTTTTAACCTCAAATATCTCAGAGTCTTGTCCAGGAGTGAAGTGTCTGAAGTAGGAGCAGTTGACCTCTGTGAGGAAAAATAAAAAAGAGAGGAATACTCTGTTACTTGGAAATGATTTAAGATTCATCCCTGCTACTGTGTGTAATTTCCTTAATTGGTTATTGGCTAATTGGAATTGGCATCCAACTACAACTCCCAAGAGACATTGTAACCTACAAACATGGCTGCCAAAGACTCCAAGTCCAAACACGCAAGCTCATGTGATAACTGATCAAGCACACCTGGACTCAATCAATCACACACACACACACACACACACACACACACACACACACACACACACACACACACACACACACAACTACAGCTTTCAGAGCTGCTTTTATAGAAAATTTCAGCACCTCCTGACCGACAAATTTGAGAATTAACCATGCTGTGGTATAAACTATATTAACAAATGTTATAAAATTATTTTGTGCTATTTATAGTCAAATGGATAGGATCACACTGATCAAACCAACACATAAGTCTCCTATTTCATAACTCTATTTTGGGAATCCCAATACTCCTTCCAGCTGTAAAATCATGCAAGTTTGTGCATCCAAAAACTTCAAGAAGGGAAATATGATCCAGTGCAAGACATTGAGCCTTTATGACCAACACCACACATGGGGAACCCTGAACCCTTGATCCTAGCCGTAAGCATTTGCCAATGCATATCAAATCCGTCTCCATAAAGAGAGTTCGCGAGGCTGCTGACAGGTGTTAAACCCCAACTATCGAGGCTAAACATTTTACGTCTGAGAATGTGATTACAATAGATGAAAGTGGTATGTTAAGCCGGACAGATAAGAAGCTATAATTATCTGGATAATTTTTTTATCTGTGGAATCAATTCCATATCAAACCATTAATATTAGTGCAAGTAGTAGAGGACCATGCCATGTATGCTGCAAAAACTGATCTTAGCAAACACATCTATTACATACGTTTTATAATAATCTCATAATGAGAACTATTCGTATATATCAACACTGATATCTACTGAAATGCTGAAATTATAGTGAGCCCATTTAGTATGTGAACCTCACCAACTTTCTCAACATTTTGACTTTTATTTCAGCATGAAGCCATAAACAGCACTCAGATGCATCAGCATAATGCTGTTGGAATACTGAGTTGTCCTTCGTGAACCCAACCGGATGTAAACCAGAATATGAAGAATTCATAAGAATAACCTACAACCAACTATACCTATAATCATTATTAACTTGTGACTTCTTATAAATTAGCAGTCATTAGATTGCATTAGTGAACCACATGCTTTCTGCATAGTTGGCTGAACCAAGTGTAGTTTGTTGTGTAATGGATCCCAGTCTTACTGCTCTGCAGAGCAGCAGATGCTGGGTGTGGTAGCAGCTGGCAATGATATTTTGAACCAAACAGTGTACATCATGTGTTGTGATTTTTAAATTTTTTTTTAATCATTGCCCATGTTGTCTAGCACACACATTGCATGATTTTTCAGGTGTAATTCAAGCTCTTATTTCTATCCAAAGGAACATGTGCATTTTCCACATGTCCTTTTAGATGCCACATGGCATTCTTGAGAATAAATTGTATCATTTCTGTTGTCAGAAACCCTCCCATTTCACCCAGTCTAATGAGTTTTTCTCTGTTTTGGAATATTTATCATACAGATTTAGTGCGTTTTATGTTTACTTATTTACCAGTCCTGCAATAACTGTCTAGAGGGAAAAACAGCCTCCAATTTCAGCCGGAAATAGAAGAATCGATTAAGAAGGTTTTCCCCCCAAAAAACAGTAGTGCTACCATCTGGGGAATAGACCTACAGGCAACAAACTAAAAAAACCCAACAAGGTCAAACTAAGTGCAGAAGTGAATGAGATGTATGACAGTTAGTCTTGTATTCCTTCCAAAAAGATCACCTATCTAATGAAATGGACACTACTAACAGTGTCCTGTTTATTGTGCCAAGCAAGACATACATTTATGTAATTATGTAGTCAGATTAGTTGACTACAATGTCATTGCAGCATGCTTAGCAGGTTATTTTTTGAACTTAGGGTACTGCTGGTTATTTGGTGCATATGTGGGTGGTAATATTTTAGTATCATCCCTGGATATGTGTTTTGGCAATAAATTGGCTGAATGAACCATAGCTTAGTTAATGTGTTCACATTTTCTGTGGGACATTGAGGCTACCTTAATGTTATGTACTCAACAACATTATGAATAAATTATACCAATACTGGGTCTACACTGAGCCAAAGTTGTATCAAGACTTTGACAAGACTGAGCCTTCAGCGGGCTAATTTTCATGTCAGATTGGGGCAATTCTGAAGCCTAGCAGCGTGCCTACATTGTTCCAACACTGACATCAGATTGGCGCAATACTGATTACATATTGGATCAACACTAAGCGTATATTGAGCCATCACTGATCCTTAACTGGCTCAATACTGAGTGGTTTCACAAAGCTTAGCTCCCTCCTAGTGTCCCTCCAGAAATAGGTTAATGAGGCAATGATGAGAGCAATGAACCGTTCTTCACTTCAGATGATGCAATAACCAGGGTCTCTAACTGGTCTGAAAGCTGTCTCATCGCCAGCAAGCTTCGTAAGAAGAACTTGTAATCCCAAACTCAAGTCCAGTAAGCCTTGCCTTCTCTCAACATTGTCATTTAATTCTGTGTATTTTCCTGTGTCACTCCATCTGGATATTTTGGTGCAAGTGCAATGTTTTTTTATTTCTTGGCAGATCCTGAGCGCAATGAGAGAGAGAGAGAGAGAGAGAGAGATCTACCTGAGTCTTGTGCCAAGGCCTCTCTTGTTCCATCCGAGGCATATGCAAAGACCTCTCCTACTCTATCACAAGGCTTCTCCTGTTCTGTTGGCTCTGTCCTATGCCATTGCTTAGGATGCCATTGCTTCATTCCTTGCCATTAAGAACATTAACAAGGAAGCAAGGAAGCCTTTGCACTGGCCTCTGTTACCAATGACAAATGTGTACCACCCATCTGTGAGGAGGAGCTCATAGTGCCTATCTCTGAAGTGAGTTACCTACATTGTTTGGTATCTGTGCATCAGATGTGGATCAGAAGGTGGTTCCTGAACCTTGTGCATGGCATCATTATGTCTCTGATCCCCTGGACTGTTCCACCAACCGTTCAGCCATTTGCATGAACACATCAGCTTGCAGGTTTCTGGACTCTTGTACAGCTCTACAGATTCTCTAGGTGCCATGTGCTGGTTTTCTGAACCTCCATGCACATTTGCTGTCCCAATGAAGGGTGAGTTCCTTGGTCAGCTGCCCTGAATCATAGACCTGCTGTCCGGTGCCTTCGGTGGTCAGCGTTCCCCGCTTCTTTTTTGGTCCTGTCCCTGGCCTATTGGTTTATTCCCTGAACGTGCTTACCTGTTCTGTGTTTCTTTCTGATTAGTACCCTGATGATTCATTGTCTTATCAATCTTTGTCTTATGGTTATGACTCCCACTCTTATTGTCTTATGGTTTTGACTCCCACTTGTTCTGAAAATGATTATGGACTATCCTACTTGATTGTTTCTTTGCCCTCTAAAAAACTCTGTGCACCCACACTTTAGACTAGCTTCAGTCTTATACGTTACAGCTGGTATGTTCAGGTGTGGATGTCAATCACTATAAGACTGAAAGCTTGACCTCAAGCCCCTTTACTGTCTCTTGCTGGACAGCTGACTATTTACACAGCCTAAATTTGGGTTTTGGGATTTTATTGCTGTCTCACCCTGGCTGCATGCAACCATAATTTCTTAACGCAAGTTCACGGGACATATCCTGTCACACACCACAGAGGAAGTAATGTATATGAAACACTTTCGCGATCCAAGTTATGTTCCATTTAAAGGCCACTCATTTACCAATATACACGTCAGCTTGTTGAAATGTCATTCTATTGAAGTATTTTAGGTTGTGCTATTCTATATCACATAAGTCTATTAAAAATGGCTCTTAATTTTACTGGTCCAAGATTCAAGAATTTACTGCCTTATACCATTAGTAGTACTTAGATTCAGTACAGCTCTGGGTGTCAATCTAGCAGTAGCTTGCTTTCCTATGTGCTTTTCTCATTGATGGGGGAAAAACGTATTAACTCTGTCTTAATTTCAAGACTACTTTGAACCAATCTGGACTGTTGAATCACACCAAGCTACTCTTCCAGTCCATCATAACAGGCAGCATGAATTGAAAACATCTTGTGTACTTACACTACCGGTCAAAAGTTTGGGGTCACCTACTCTTTTGCATAGGTTTTTCTTTATTTTTTTTGCTTTCTAC
>JAQQZU010000036.1:24912042-24923811 GCA_030068025.1 Parauchenoglanis punctatus | reverse complement strand
CGGAGCACCCGGAGGAAACCCACGCATGCACGGGGAGAACATGCAAACTCCATACAGAAAGGCACCCTGGGTGACCCGAGGATTGAACCCAGGACCTTCTTGCTGTGAGGCGACAGTGCTAACCACTGCACCACCGCGCCACCTATATAGTCAACGTATATAATATATATATAATATAATATAATATACAAGTCAACAGGTCAATTATTAAAACCTTTCAGAATGAAGGTGAACACTACAAGACAAACATAAACAGTAAACAGGTGAAACACCTAATTTTAATGAGTAGAAGAGGTTTCCCAGTCAATAACATAATTAATTTTAATTTATATCACATTAATTAGGAGATTTGTTTTCTAAAGAGGCATTTCCATGTTTTCAGGCTTTTTCAGGACCCCCTTACTCAACCTCTGAGAAACACCTTGCTAGCGAAGGTAATCAAATTAGTACAGCGTAGGCTACAAATATTTAAGCACAGATATACTCCGAACCTATCAGCAATGGAATCCGCCATCTGCCTTGCGTTTATTTATATATCTGTTTTATTTATTTATTATTTTTTTTAAAGGAAAATGTCTAAAGTCACACTCATGTCATTTCCTATACTCACACATTCCACAGGAATCCCATTTTGAGATTTGTATTTAGGGTTCTAACTTGTTAAAATCCTTAAACCATAACACATAATTTAATAGTATGTATTAAAAGGCAAATCTTCCCCTTAGCAAGTTCAATACAAAGAAAAAACTGTGGAAAAAAGAAATTGTGAACACACTACAGGGAAAAATATTTAAATGTAATGTGTATATAGTTCAAATTTCCAAAATTCGTACCCAAATACTTTTGTTAGTCTCACGTCCGACTACATTTCCCAAAGTACACTGTGGCCTACAAACATGGCTGCCATGGACTACAGTTCCCAACACTCTCCACTTCAACGTTCACAGTCACCAGACTTGTAATCATGCACACCTGTACACACTCACAGAACATATATACAGATGCCAAAACACAGTACTTCATGAAGTATGAATAAATGCTCAGGGTATTCTTGTCTGCTTTTATCAAGCCTTTTGTTATTATGTACCTATCCTAGTTTTGACTTTACATGGTTATTCTGATTCTCATGCTTTTGCCTATTACCTCTTATAATCTGTTTTGTCCTCTTGCCTGTCTCTGGCCACAATTCTGGTTCACATTTTGGATTTGTCTGCAAAACATCTTAAACTGCATTTGTATCTTAGATCTTACCTGACAAGCTCCATTCTTACTTGACTACATTTAGTCTCCACTTCAAAAAATGCAATTCACTGACAACTCAAAATAGCTGTGAGATTTAGGTTCAAGTCGTTAACCTTTTTGCACTGCGTCACAAAATGTACACTGTGTTCCCAGTACTACAGAAAAATGAACTCGGTGGAAATAATGCACTGCTGATGTTTCTTTTTAACACAACCTGTGAATCTGTGATGAAAAAAAGAACATAGCATCCTGTAATCGGACCACTGAATTCATGCTTTTCATTCATGCTTTGTATAAAAGGAAGCTCATTGATATGTGATTGTGAAAGCAAAATACTACGGAGGGGAAGAAGGGCAGACTTACGCAGGATGTACTCAGAGCTGTCTGTATCGTAGTCATTATCCTCAGGGAAGTGATTGATCCGGTAACAGCTTCCTTTGTTGATTCCTGTGAGTCAGATACAGCAGCAATCAGACTTCGTGATTCAGCAGTGATGTATTAAGTACACCCCTCCCCCCCCAACACCACCACACATCCTTCAATATTGTTGTCTGTTTTCTGGAGATTTGTGGATTCAATTAAATCCATTTTAATTACATTACATAATGTGGGGGAGTTGGTTGGTCCATATATTGTAGCAAGCATCCAGTGGGTAGCGGTTCAATAGGAAAGAGGAGAATGGCGAGACCGGTTCGAGTCGACAGGAAGGCTGGTTACTCAAATGACCACACTTCACAACTGTGGTAAGTGGAAACGTATATCACAACACTCCAAATCTCAAGCAGATGGGCTACAGCAGCAGAAGACGACGTTGCAATCCACTCCTTTTGGCCAAGCACAGAAATCTGAGGCTTCAATGTTCATGTGCTGTGCATTCTGAAATGCTTTTCTGCTCAACACGGTTGTAAAAAGTGGTTATTTGAATTGCCACAGCCTTCCTGTCAGCTCGAACCAGTCTGGGCATTTTCCCTCTGTTCTTCCTGTCCGTAGCAGTCACGAGTGACTTTTGAAGTTTGTGAACTTGTTTGGATAGAAATGACCTGTGTGTGAGAGAAAGCATAGCTCCATTCGTTTACACAGACATGGCATTACCTGTTTCACCATTTACACTAAAATGGTATATTTTGATGAATAGTATGAATGAAAACCCATTTCCTTACTTAATGATTATGTAAATCCAGATAACCCACTGCTCCTTCCTGTAAAACCACAACGAAGCTTGGGCAGCTGTGTTGCTTTGGGAACATTTGAAATGAAACAATTTGTGCTCATTTGATAAATGAGTCACTGTTGGGTTTCTGGAAAGTGATTTTCGCCAAAATGGCCCTCGGTAATAGTGTCATAATGTGAATTCAGTCTGTACACATAGTGTGTGTGCTTTATTGCATAATCTATACATAATGACTTTACTCAAACACGACACTCTGACACTGAAACCACACATGTAAAGCCGAGCCCATCCTCTGGATGTGCTTAATGCAGCTGTCGTGTTCTGGTGAGCTAAACTTGCTTAATATTTTAAACGGTGCTTTAGCGTTTTTAGCTCCATTATGTGTGTTGTATAATGCATGCAAGACCATTTACGTTTCAATTCACTCAACTTTCCATTCCATTTCCATATGTATAGAGTTTGTCCTGGTTATATACACTGATACGCCATAAAACCACCTGCCTGATATTGTGTAAGTCCCCCTTTAGCCACCAAAACAACTCTGACCTGACAAGGCAAGGACTCTGAAGGTTTCCTGTGGTATCTGGCACCAAGACATTTAGCAGCACATCCTTTAAGTCGAGTGTAAGTTGTGAGAAGGGGCCTCCATGGACTGGACTTGTTTGTCCTGCACATCCCACAGATACTAGATCGGTTTGAGCTCTGGGGATTTTTAGAGGCTAAGTCAACAACTCTTTGTCAGGTTCCTCAAACCATTCCTGAACAATTTTTGCAGTGTTGCAGGGCATATTATCCTACTGAATGAGGCCACTGCCATCAGGGAAGAAGAAAAAGAACAGGTGTCAATACAACAACTTTAAGAACTGACTGTTCACTTGCTGCCTAATGTATCCCACCCCATGAGAGGTGCCATTGTAACAAGATAATACATGTTATTCACTTCACCTGAACCAAAAATCTGCTCTCTATTTCTTCAGCTATTTAACAGGGTTTGTGAAACTGAGGTGTGTGTAGAGATCAAATCAAGCTTTGCTGAAGATCTGATACTCATGGAGTCGAATAAGATCGCTCTGTTAGAGTCTGAGTCTATGCAATGCATACTGCGTGTGTGTGTGTGTGTGTGTGTGTGCGTGTATGCTGGAGTTTAGGTTTATGTTTTGTATGAGCATTAGTGTCTGTTAGAATCTGAGTGTGTCCATAGAGATTTAGCACCAACGCTAAAGATGTCAAGCAATAAGCAGTTAATACTTGAAAGCTGATATTCTTTGCCGATTCTCTCTCCTATCATCAGGCTTTATTAAATCCGGCTTTCACGCTGATAACTCAGGTAAAGATAGGATGGCTTTCATCTGTCTCCTCGATAATATCCTGGACTGATGCTGGATCTAATGCTCTGCTGTTATTAAAGGAAACACACAGACTCTCTTTTCCCCACACTTTAAAAATAGATAGCAATAATGGGGTGTTGTCAAGGAATTCTTATTGCACACTATATTATTAAAGGGCAAAACTGGCCTTACAGATCTGACATTTAAACTCATTTTAGCCGTGTTTCCGTTCAATTTCAAACTGCTGAAACTTCGGCAAAGAAAATGTGAACAGATCTATGAACGAACTCCATCATCTACGGCCATCCAATAATCCCGGAGATGACATGCAAGCAATTAGGGAGAGCGACTGTTTTTAGATTGATAGTACTCTTAATCCTTGACCCAGTGAACCAGTATCAGGATGTATTTATCGATAGAGACTTCACAGCACTTCTGTAAGTTAATCTGGATATGGGTATTTGCCAAATGCCATAAATGTAAATGTAAACTATAAGAGAAGTGTACCCAAAGTATGGAATACCAAAAGAGCCAAAACAACACTATTATATGTAGAATTGATGTTAGAAGTTCATTTATTTATTCATTCATCAGTAAATGACATTTGATGCTGCTTTTGCAAGAAAAACTCCTGTTTCTTCATCTGTCGAAATGGTACACGTCTCTTTTCTCCATAAAAATAGAGCTGGACTGAAAATTCCATATTGTCTCAAAAATGGCTCACTGCCTGCACAAGATCAGTCAGTTTGGTCATGTGACCTTTCAGTGAAAATGCAATACCTTTACCTTTACCACCCAGAATTATTATTTTTAAGTAACGGCATGTTCTGAATTGCTTTATTCCTCTTGTACACCATTATTTTTTTGATATTATATATTTTTCTTTATTTATTATTGAATGAAGCATCATACTTTTTATCCGTTTATAGCACCTTATTGTTAACACTTATGTTACACCAGCTCTCTTTTTTCTCTCAGGTGAAGTTCATAAGCCCAAAACAATGCCGATTGTCATATTACCAATGTATGTCTTTAAACTGGAGGCTCCTTCCGTAAATGTTAAATATTATGAAAGAGACTTAAATGTTCGCATACAGTTTTAAACATATCTGTTGTTTTGATAAGTACATCATTAAGGAATATCTCGATTGCCATTTTTGTGTGATTAATGAGATGCTTAAAGATCATATTAATTGTTATTATAGTTGTTGAGAAAAATGAAATATGATATTGCATACTGGCCAGCAATATTTTGAACAAAATGACTGTCCAGATTTTGTGCATGCCGTGATTCATCCAAACACACAGAACTCTCATTTGGAACATCACAGATTAGTCAAGATGATTACAGCACATGGGAAAACATTTATTTGTTGTGGCCTTGTTTGAACATTGCAGACTTGTGGAAAGTCAAAAGGCTTAGGCCAGTATTATCACCGTTGTGCTTCACAGACAATATATTCCTGACACACCCATGGTTCTTAAGGTGTTTCTAACTTTCTTTCAGCAGTAAATAATGAGACTATTTTAGTAAAGCACAGAAGCTCAACACCAGTCACATGGCATTCATATACACTGGAGAGGTTGAAGAAAAGGCAATATATACATTTCTTAATGAAAGGTCCTAATTCTGAATACCTGGAAACAATGCTAGCTGTCAATGTTTTTATTATAATGCCTTTGTAAGATATGTGAAGCAAATTAAATGTTGATTTTTGTGAAAATTACAATTTTCCCCCAATGGTCAAGTCTAATTTTTCAGTATTTTTTAGTATAGGGATAGGTGGGATAAATAATTTAGTATAATTGTTAGCATCCATTTCAGATTATTTACTAATAAATGTCTTTTATTTGTCAGATTATTCTGGATGTTTGTCAAGTACAACAATACTACCATTGGTCATAAAAAATACAGAGTGAAATGCCCCACTTTGCCCCAAAATGCCCCAATTTGGCGGATATTTTTCAGCTCTTTTTGCTGACTCATCATCGTCAGCAGTGACTGCGAAAACATGTAACAAACAGTTGCGGGTGTAATGAACAGGAACAAGGTGGATTGTTTGCACTGCAATGCTACAAAATGCCTTTGGAGGAGATAATAAAAATTAACTACACAGGCATTATCTAATAAAAATACAAATTACACAAAATTGTCAAAAATGTAAGTTTTGTGGCTTTTTTTTAAATTACAAACTGTTTAACCTTAAGAGAAACACATCACGAACTCAGTAGAGCTGAGTGTGTAAAAATTTTAAATCACCATATCTTCTAAATCATAATCCTTGCTAATGTTAAATCTAGTTAACATGCTAACTTGATATATCTACTATTTATCCAGATATCTGTAAAGCTGCTTTGTGACAATGTTCATTATTAACATATTAATATAAATATACTGTAAATATAAGTATAAATACAATAATATGTAACTGAATTGAATTTTAATTGAATTTGAAATGAATCATAGGGCGTATATATTTATGTATATACTTACACCATACAATAAATTAGTATAGCAAGAAAAGAGTAGTGTTGTATTGGTAATAGCAAAGTTAAAATGAATTTGTAACTGAAGGCTCAGCTCAATTTAAATTCAGCTAGATGAATTATTAATTAAAAGTCATGCAGGTGTGAAAGCCGGTATCGCCTTTCCACCAGTTTACCACAGTGAACCACATGACTGCCGGATTCTAATAATTCATTCATGGAGTCTCAAGGAGAGATGCTGACATTCCTTTATCAGCTTTATGCATGTTTGGAAATACAAGCAATGATGCACAGCAAATGCCGTTAGAATGTAGTGAGTCAGTCATTAGAGTGAGAGCCCGGTCCTAATGTTGTGTAAGTCACATTGTACAACTGTTAATGTTATAGCAACCTCTGTCCACACTCTAGGGTAGTTTCCATAGCAAATGGAGACCTGTGGTTGCTGGGCAACAGCTTCAACTATCCAAAAACTGCAACCTTTGAGGTGCTCTTTTTATGTCTGTGAAAATTCTGCAATAATTAAAACACTTCCCTAATAATAATAATAATAAAAATAAATAAATAAATAATAATAATAATAATAATAATTATTATTATTATTATTATTATTATTATTATTATTATTATTATAATTTTTAACTCAAGTCAAAAACAGCAAAGTAAAAATATAACAATAAGATTTTTGAAATGTGTAAAGTAGTGTAGATATTTATGTTAATATCTCTTTTAGGTAAACCCACAATGTTCCTATATTTAATGGCTTAATACTTAGTAAATACTTAATTACACTTACCATACAAGTGCACTGTTTAAATATACACAAGTATTTACTACAGTATGCCAAACTGCTGCTATGTACACTTTGTTTGTCTCCTCAACCCCAGCAATCAGTTGAATGTTGAAAAACTATGAGTTATCTAAAAAATCTCCAAATAATTCTGCATAATAATGTTAAATTTTGAAATTTTCTACAGTATAGCGCTACAGATTTTCTTGAATTGAATCGTCTCTGTATAAATAAAGTTTTATCATTTCAAAATGTATAAAAAGTGTTCTCCGTTCCGACTGTGGACATTTTGACAGCCAGTATCTGATTACAAAATTATTTGTCCGTCCAAAGCCTACTAGCAAAATACTTCAACAAAGTCCATGTTTGCGACACAACTCAGGAGATCTTAAATGGTTGACACCTGCTGGAGAAAGGCATAGCAATGGTTTGTTTCTACCCTTCCGTCCTTTTCACAGCAATATTTGAGATCATCCTAACTAGCGGAAGACAGATGGTCCAAAGAAACAGATCCCAGTCAGGTCAGTGACTTCCGGCCTTACAAAACTACATGAATGATGTCACCATCCTGCTTCAGACAGCAGCCGGCACCTCCAGACTCCTAAAATGACTTGAGGAGCTGCGAACATGGGCCTGGATGCAAATAAAACCAGCCAAATCCTGCAATCTTTCAGTCCAGAAAGGAGTCAGAAATGACATCTCCTTCTCAGGCGATGGCGAGAAAATTTCACATTTGGACGATCGACCTTTGCAAAGTTTTGGAAGGCTTTACAAGGCTGACATGTCCAACAAGAATACAGCTGCCTTTGTCACATCCCAGCTCTTGGACAAGCAAAAATTGCCCTACCAGGGAAATTCAAGGTCTGAGGTTTCTAGTTCACATTATACCAGTGTCTCATAGGATGCAAGTGGAACGGGATGCAGACAGTAGACCAGGCCTTCAATCAACCTAAACACCAGAAGACAGGCAGCACCTAAGATGTTGTCCAAAACCACAAAGAAGGAAAGGAAAGACCTTCTGATTGTAAAGATGAAAGAGGTGAGCTATACAATCAGAACTGTGAGCCAACATCAGCAAGGGAACTGAACAACCTGTGAGGTGGTGATCAATAGGACCATTACATTGGGGGGATATTTGGAGGATGCCCCTAGTGAGGCTGAGATTCCTTATCAGGGTCACATTGGACACCCTTTCCAGTCTTCAGAACCTGCACCTCTGGAACGGCTCAGGGAAGACCTGTCAACCCCGTGACTCTCAGAAAACAAGCTGCAGCACGTCATTTTTGGCTGCAAGGCAGCCTTGACGCAGGGCCAAGATGGAAGGCACCATCACAGTCCTGTCCTGTGTCCTGTGTAAGCTAGCCACAATCCTGGCAGAAAGCAGGCTATAAGCAAACAGGGTGAGCCCAGTAACGTTACAGCCTCTGATCCAGTTTGTTAGGCAAGGGGCGAAGCTCAGAGCAGCCTAACAAGAAAGTGGTCCCTCCTGTCACCCGGAGCTGAGTGGAACATGATAGTTGACCTAGACCGCCTGCTGAAGTTCCCAAAAGAGATCAACACAACCTTCCTACGGCCAGATATCATGCTACTAATCTCTCTGTCATTATGGTTAAACTGACTGTTCCATGGGAAGGGGGAATGAAGGTTACCTTTTGAGAGAAAGTACACAGAGCTCTGCTAATAAGCAGGGTGGAGGGTGTTAACCTGTCCAGTTGAAGTCGATTGCAGAGGCTACACAGGAATATCCACCAAGTTGTTTCTGAAGTCTCTTGGGATCACAGACTCCAAGGTGAGGAAGGCTCTCAAAGACCTGGCGGAGTAGGCTGAACAGGGGAGCTCCTGTCTCTGGTTCTGAAGAAAGGACAAGGTGTGGGGAAAGTAGGGTTGGCTGCAGGGGTGGTAGGTAGACATCCCTATTGCTGTTCCACTGCCTCAAGATGTTCCAGGATTAAATGAGCAAAACATCAGTGAAAGGTGGCTCCTGGATGGAAAGGTGAAAAGGTGAAAGGTGGCTCCAAATGGACCCACCTGTGCTCACATGTGGCTTAGGCTTACATTTATTTTGCTACATCATGTAACTATCCAATGAATTGATCAAAACCTAACCTTCACCGTATGAGGCAATCACACCTGGCTAGCAAGATTTTAGAAACATTTAGGCAGGCTAACAATTTACCATGTTTGTTATACTGTAATAAAGTGTGACAGCCAGGGAAACCACTTATCCAACATGATTGAGGAAGGATGATTAAAAAGCAAGATTAAAAAGTAAATAAAAACATTTCCGCTTTGTTTTGTATGTATGGTTTTTGAAAGTTGGTGTCAAAATATGTTATATGCAGAAAACCCTATTCTGTCCATTAAATGATTTTTTATTCTTTGGCAGTTTGCCAGACACAGAGACTTGTGATGGGTTTTCCCAGGCCACCACACATAACTGGTCAGAGGTGATCCTATGGTAGTCCATTGAAGAACTAGAGATAGTAATTGTATGTCTAAAAAGAGACAGGGCCAAGGAGTGTAGAAGACCGAGTCATGTTTAAAGACATTCACAAGACCTCAATGTTATATGGTTCTGTCTAGCAGTTTATTTAATCACAAGAAACTTCATCACTGGGGATATTTTAGTGTGATATTTAAAGAACAAACTCACAGATAAACTTGATTTTAGCCAAATGTTATCCAGCGTGAATACAGACCATCTGCGGCTGCAGCCAATGAAAATCCAAGTTCTATTTACGCACGAAAGAGAACATGATAGTTCAAGCTGTGACCTCAGGACAAAAGTATTACATAGGTGACAAAACCCGTTTGGAAAACTGTGTTATGGTCTGGAATACATGTTTATGTTCAGATGGCCCTCCTCTCAGTCATTTTATAGACACTCCCTCACAGCCTTTCAATCTGCCCCTTGCTAGCATGCTAATACCACAACCTAGTGCTCATAAGCGCTTATTACAAAGGAAAAGGGACAGCGACTGCACTTGTGACCATTCTCAAAAATCATCATGAGCCGGTCTTTGTGTGTTTATAGTGTTATATAGAGCCCTTGAAAGTGACGTCATGACAATCCTTGCTAATGCTAACTCTTGTTAGTCCGCTAAATTTTTTCCTTGCCACTGTCACCTCTGGCTTGTTCATTAGGGATCAGTCTAAATCTGTATCTATATCCAGACACTTGTAAAGCTGGTTTGTAACAATGTCCATTGTTAATATAAATAAATAAGATGTAATTAAATCAAATTTGAATTGAATTAAGTCTAGTTGAGCTTTGGGTTTGTGTCCGTGAGTGAGAAAAGGGGGCTCAAAGAGTAAAGAAAAAAGATAATTCAAAATCTTATTCAGCTCCACCTTCTAAACCGTTGTCGACCTAATCTTGACCATTTCTGAGAAATCCTAATGCACCTTTAAGGTGAAATATATTGTTCAGGAACAAGTTCATATTTTGAAAATCAAGAATTGTAAAAAGTGCCTTTTACTACCATTAAGAAGTATACATTTAGAAAAATAAAACCTATTGCATATATTATAATGTGGCCTTAATAGGCTTAAAAATGTCTTTCTATGATGAGTTTTATCATTAATTCATCTTCTATACCACTTATCCATTGTGGGTTACAGGTGGGCTGGAGGCAATCCCAGCTGACATTGGGCAAGGTACACCCTGGCTGGACAGGTCACCAGTCTATCATGGCACTAACACAGAGAGGCCGATAGCCATGTACGCTCACATTCACACATATGGACAATTTAGGGTATTTAGAATAGCCATGTCTTTGTACTATGGGAGGGAAACCAGAGCACCCAGAGGAAACCCCGATCCGAGGACAACATGGAAACTCCTGCACAGAAAGGTTCAAACCCAGAACCTGCTTGCTATGCAAAAGTGCTAATTTCCGCACCACCATGCCACCCATGAGTTATTTAACTTATTAGTTATTTATTGAAAATTGGGTTTGCTTAACTAAAAGAGCCTTATAGAAAGGTATAAAGCCTAGCAGTATTTGAAGATACAGGATAACAAAATAATGTTTTGTCTGTCTGGAGGTGGAGCACCTGGGTTACTGTCTCTAGTTTCCAGGTTCTCCGGGTTCTTCCCACCTCCCAAAAACACGCAGACAGATTGCCTAAATGTGTGTGTGTGTGTGTGTGTGTGTGCGCGTGTGTGTGTGTGTGGTGCCATGTGAGAGACTGGTATATTGCCTCCCCAGTGTTTCCAAGATAGCCTCCAGACCCACACACCAGAGGTTACTGATGGTACTAAGATGTTACCGATGGTACTAAGAGGTTACCGATAGCACTAAGAGGTTACCGATGGTACTAAGAGGTTACCGATGGTACTAAGAGGTTACCGATAGCACTAAGAGGTTACCGATGGTACTAAGAGGTTACCGATAGCACTAAGAGGTTACCGATGGCACTAAGATGTTACCGATGGTACTAAGATGTTACCGATGGTACTAAGAGGTTACCGATGGCACTAAGAATTTACCGATGGTACTAAGAGGTTACTGATAGCACTAAGATGTTACCGATGGTACTAAGAGGTTACCGATGGTACTAAGAGGTTACCGATGGCACTAAGATGTTACCGATGGTACTAAGAGGTTACTGATAGCACTAAGATGTTACCGATGGCACTAAGAGGTTACCGATAGCACTAAGATGTTACCGATGGCACTAAGAGGTTACCGATGGTACTAAGAGGTTACCGATAGCACTAAGAGGTTACCGATGGTACTAAGAGGTTACCG
>JAQQZU010000036.1:24871810-24884358 GCA_030068025.1 Parauchenoglanis punctatus | reverse complement strand
CGCATGCACGGGGAGAACATACAAACTCCGCACAGAAAGGCACCCTGGGTGACCCGGGGATCGAACCCAGGACCTTCCTGCTGTGAGGCGACAGTGCTGACTACCGTGCCACCTAGTTTAACTACATTTTTAATAAATCAAGTAGTCTATTTTATCACCATGCACAATATATACTGTTATATAGCAGAACTGCCGAATGCTTGATTCTGATTGGTCAGAAGGTGTTTCAGATGAATTTTCTAAAACAGCATGGCTCCAACAACAGTGCTGTTGCAGTGATGTTTCTAGCTGACACTCAATGTAAGACAGGAATAGTTAGACCTGGAGTAGGTGCAGTCAGTCAGGGCATTTCACCACAGATGAGAAAATATTACACATATTTATCTTACTTGTGGATTTATCTTAATTGTGACTTTTTATCCTGCAGTTAATATCTCACAACTGTGTGATAAGTAATAGTGAGATAAAAAGTTACAGTTGTTTGAAGATTATCCGCAATTACAAGATAAAAAGTCAGTATGAAGTGATATTGACTCACAATCGATGATTGTGATATCAATTTGCAGTTGTGAGATAAATCTAATATTTTCTAATATGTGGCAGAAACAATCTTCCATTCCTTTAAGCGCAGTCACACTTTAATGAGCATTAATGCAGATAGCATACTAAGACCCTGACTGATTTGTACAAGCATGATGATATACAGTATATTTTTCATTTGTCTGCCAAATGCTGTTAATAAAAATGTGAATTAAAAGAATGTTAAGCAAACGTTGCCTTTGAAAAACTAGGCCACTTACTCAGGACGCTGGTGGTGGACTCTGATGTCATCTGGACATTCATAGGCATGACATACTCGATGGTGAAGCAACGTCCCTTCTCTTTTCCTGAAACACAGCATCGAAACATGTCAGCGATCACATCACTTCAACCATATCCAAACTGGACCGCACAGTAAATCACAACGACTTCCATAAGACGGACATTTTATGTTCCCAGCAAACGCTGAGGTTATGGAAAAGGGAAGTATGAGAAGCTGGAAGCGTTGCTTCAGAATTATAGCTCATAGCTGTAATAACTGCTCAAAGGAGAAGAAGAAGAAATAGATGGACAAAAATAGGTGAAACGGTGAAGAAATGAAATAGGGCAATGTTTTATAAATGGATTCAATGAACTGAAAATGGATTCACAACACTTTTATTCGCCATGGCACTGGCAGGGGATCAGATGGAAAAAAAAAAGAAATGATATGCTGCTTCACACAGCCACAGACATTGGGTTAGTTCCAAAGGAGTTCCTTTTTGGTTAGTGGGGTTAAGGTCAGCGTTAATCGTGTGTGTGTGTGTGTGTGTGTGTGTGTGTGTGTGTGTGTGTGTGCAGTCATTACTACAAGTCTCAATTGTTTCCTATTACACCTACCTAGACCAGCGTGCATGCAGGGTTATCAATCCAAAACACACTAGACACCCTGCATGACACTCATAAACATTTCTGAGTCATTCTCTGATTAAAAACAACACTTCATGCTGTTTAAATGATTAAAAAAAACAAAACAAACAGCGTTGTGATTAAATTTGCTTTGAGCATGTGCAAAGGACATTTAAGCTACTTTTAAATTGGGTCTTTTTCACTTAATTTATGAGAAGATTTTATGTAAATGGTCCACTCTTGTATTAAAATAGTTTTGTACATTTATTTTTAGGTTACATTCACATTCAGCATTTGTTTTATATGGTAGACCCAGAAGTTTGATTTGTATTATTTCTATTTCAATACACAAGGACACAATAATAAAAGGGAAACACTCCTCAAAAGTCATCCTGAAGAATTCCAAGCAGAATATGGCAGTTAATATAGTTCAATAAAACAAACATAAAACTCCAATCAAGATATTTTGGTACTTCATTTTGTCATCTTGTGTTTTTGTCACATTTATTCTGGCACAATTTGGTAAATTCTCAGGCGAGTGCTTGAAGTTTTTTGGTACTATGTGGTATTCAAAGTGGTATAATACCTCTTTCTCACATAGCCGGATCGTGTCTATGGATGACGCCGGTAGAATTTCAGGAGTCATCCTTCATGATGAGAGCCAGGAGGGCGTGGCTTAAAGCCATGGAATCTGACAAAATTTTTTTTAAAGTTGTTGGAAATTTTTCCATGGATAAATTTGACCATAGCCACCGTAGTACAACCATGATGCATATGTGAGACTTTACATGGTAATTACCTGGAATCGGTCGCAACCATAGAGTGCCCAAGCTCAGTTTTTTCATGCCTGGGAGTCCTAATGGGCGTGGCTTATTTCATTACAACCGTACACTCTGAATTAATAGGTAGCTATGTGACGTTGCTATAGGTCATTGCCGTCACACATCCGCTGTCAACCGCCGAAGCTAACTGTGAATCTATCAGCATTTTGGCTACCATGGCTTCATTTGCATATTTGCTGCTCGCTCATCGACTCCTTGGAACACCTAAAAAATCCGCCAGAATGGCCACAATAAGCCCCATCCACGGTAAAAAAAAACAAAAAAACAGCTCAACCGAATATGTGAGAAAGTAGCATAAATCAGGAAGTTCAGTTACACATCTCATTAAAAGTAACTACAACTGTGCCTGAACTGCTGGCCAGTGTCTTCAAAATGACATGAGCGTTCAAATCCTGGAAACACTTACAAAATGCACCTTTAAACTCAAAGCCCTGAGGCACTGAATGAACCGGAGAGAAACACTGTATTACGGCAGAATAATAACGATCTCTTTCAATGAGAATGAAAAAGAAGATTGAAACGGAGGCCACAGTGCAGAAGCTTCGCAGTGTACAGCTCAAACAGGGATCGCTGAAGAATGAGGAGACAGGTATGAGACAGCACTTTTGTTCTCTGCAGCAGTGTCTTCTGCAAGTGATTATGCTCTGTAATGTGCCATCAGAGCAGCGTTCGCTACCGTCACCGTCAGATGTTAAACTCTGAAAGTACAAGATCCATTAACGGAGCTGCATGAGTACACGCTGTTCCTACATGTCGCTGTGAAAGTTTCTGGGGTAGGAGACATGGGGCTGGTACTAGTCATGCTAATAATCCCCAACATACAGTCCTATTCAGCACTTTCAAATATCCTAAAAATGCGAATGTATCGATAAATATTACAGTTCAAATGCATTTGAATATTGATTGGCTGTATTCTGATACATGGTTTGCAGTAGGTTGCCATTTTTGTGGTCGGAAGTTACATTCAAGGTTTTGACAGGCATAGTTCCCAGAGGCATTGGTGTTTTCAAGCCAACTTTGGTCCAAAAATGCACTTATATGTTGACATCAGGTTAGCACGTACTCAATGATAAAATGCTTTTCTAAATTCAAGCATGGATGGTCGGACACTATTTAAACAGAATCACTTCCGTATAGATAAGTACTTCACCCAACTACAAATTAAGTACCCCGGACTGAATTTCTTCATCAGGACACAACTTGGTTGTAAAACAGTAATGAGATGCAATGCAGAAACATTTGACACATCGCTGTCGATTTGAGATGTGAAAGCAAGCCAGGGTTTTTTCTACTTTTGTTTAGTGATATACATCTAATGACAAAGTTTTTCCAAGATCACGCAACAAAGGGAAAAATTTGGCCAAAATCTTAGCTATGAAATTTTAGACTTTGAATTTTTTGTGTGTGATAATAGTGCCATTATTTTGGACAGTTTCTTTTGTGAAGGAGATAATGGTGACTTGACCTGTGGATCATTTAGGAGATGAATAGTGGGCTATATCTGTCCCAAGATAAATATTCTACCCAAGATCAAATCTATCTCAATGTTTGAGATAAAAATCCAAAGAAAGCAATCCCATTATTCTGCACACTGTATGAGTTCGAGCAGAAAGATGCATGCTGGATAGAAATGTTACCACTGCATGATCCGAGGTTAAGCACAAAACCCTCTCACCTGCCAGGAAACAGACTCTCCACAGGCCTGAGTGGAGGGACATGCGTATCTCAGTGCTCTGGTTGAGAGGCATGATGATTCCCTCCTCCAGGTAGAGCCAGTAGTCCGTGCTGACGGCGATTCCCAACAGGCCCAGACTGCACACGGCAAACACACTGCTCAGCAGCGTCAGAGCCTTCCTCCCACACACACTCATTACCTCCACTCCAGCAAGGGGCAGCACAAGCAAGACAAGGGACCTGCAGCGGGACATATGGAGGGAAAAATGTGAGTGACGACCAGAAGGAGATCCCTGAATTTCAATATGCAGACTTTAAATCAAGTACCAAATTCTCCTATATTAACAACTGCGCAAATGTGCAATGAGAAGATAAAAATATAATAAAATAATAATTGAATAAAATAAGCATACTCATGTACTGTTCACCTAAACTGATTTTATGGTTTAAGTGGTTATTTAAAACAGAAATTCAGTGATTGCAGTAATCATCCACCTTTGTTTCAATCATCCATCTATGATTCCCTGAAGACAATATCTTACTTAAAGATAGTTCTTTTTTTCAAAGGCAAAAAAAGTTTTATATGGCATGTTTATACTTTTGATGAAAGCATAAACTTGCCATTTTTTACCCTGAGATGTAACTGTGACAACTGATTGTTGCTTGGATGATTTGTCCATTGTAGGCACATTTTCTTTTAACAAGAGAGCACTAAAACATCGGTATAATTTTATTCCTGGATGTACAACCCCGATTCCAAAAAAAGTTGGGATGCTGTGTATAAGGTAAATAAAAACAAAATGCAATGATTTGCAAATTCTTTTCGGCCTGTATATATATCAAGTGAATACAGCGCAAAGACAAGATATTTACTGTTCAAATTGATAAACTTAATAGTTTTTTTATAAATATACATTCATTGGGAATTTGATGCCTGCAACACATTCCAAAAAAGTTGGGACAGGGGCAACAAAAGACTGGGAAAGTTGTAGAATGTGCAAAAAAAACCATCTGTTGGGAACAATCGACAGGGACACGGGTTCATCTGTAACAGCTGATAGTATCATGATTGGACATGAAAGGGACATTGCTGTTCGCAAGTGAGGCTGGGGCGAGGTTCAACAACATACAATTTCTTAACATTTCAGTTTCTCAACATTTCATTGCAAGAAATTTAGGGATTTCACCATCTACAAACCATAATATCATCAAAAGATTCCAACCAACCATAAACCAAAACCGAATGCCCGTGACCTTCAAGCCCTCAGTCAGCACTGCATTAAAAACTGACATGATTGTATAAAGGACATTATTACATGGGCTCGGGAACACTTGTTGGTAAAAAAAAAAACATTGTTGGTAAACACAGTTAGTCGCTGCATTTGCAAGTGCAAAGCAAAAGCCATATATCAAAATGCCACAGACTTCTCTGGACCCGAGCTCATCTGAGATGGACTGACTCAAACTGGAAAAGTGTGCTGTGGTTTGACAAGTCCACACTTTAGGTTGTTTTTGGAAATCCTAGACGTCATGGGCTGAAGAGGAAAAGGACCATCCAGATTGTTCCCAGCGCAAAGTTCAAAAGCCAGCATCTGTGATGGTGTTAATGCCCATTGCATGAGTAACTTGCACATCTGTGAAGGCAGCATTAATGCTGAAAAGTACATACAGGTTTTGGAGAAACACATCCTGCCATCCAGACATGGTCTTTTTCATGGAAGTCCCGGTTTATTCCTGCAAAACAATGCCTAGCCACATTCTGAACGTGTAACAACAGCATGGCTTCATAGTAAAAGAGTGAGTAATACTGGGCTGCCTGCAGTCCAGACTGTCTATGGTGCATTATGAAATGCAAAATACAACGACGAAGACCCCGGACTGTTGAGCAACTGAATGGGAATGGGAAAGAATTTCACAACAAATAGTGCCCTCAGGTCCCAAAATCTTACAGAGTGCTGCTAAAAGGAAAGGTGATGGAACACAGTGGTAAACCTGCCCCTGTCCCAAATGTTTTGGTGGTGTTGCTTGCATCAAATTTAGCATTAATGTATATTTACAAAAACATTAAAGTTTATCGGTTTGAACATTAAATATCTCGCCTTTGCATTGTATTCGATTGAATACTGGTCAAAAAGGACTTGTAAATCATTGCATTCTGTTTTTATTTACGTTTTACAAACATTTTTGGAATCGGCGTTGTAGTATAACAAATTGAAAAAGAGTGAAAAGTGTACATTTTGCACACACATTTAGTAATAGATGGCGCAGAAAATTGAGTCATTCACCTGTGCATGTGTATGCATTCCTGGGCACTTGGCCAGCATTCATTATGCCTCCTGTTGCTGTTAATCACCAATGCTCACTTCTAATTATTGCCAATATGAATTAAGGGTTATGAGGGTTCATAAACATCTGTGTTCATGAACACTGACGTACACTAAAAAGTGGCTTTAATGGTTTTCCACTGCTGTTCAGTACATGGAGGGTATCCTCTGCTGTCTATGTGTGGCAATCATGTGAACCATGTGAACATGCCACTGATATTTGACTCTTCACTGCTAGTGTGGTTCAGTGGACTGCCTTGCCTGAGGCAGCCGTGCCTCACTAACCCACTGACAGAGTAAGGTTTAGCTTTCGATCCCATTCACAGATTGAGATCTAGTAAAGCAGGTGTAGAAGTAGGTATGTGACACAACTCAGTTAACACCAAGGTTACAAAACACTTCATCGGACAGGTCACGTCACATGTCATATATGCAATATTTAGTCTGTTTGAATCAAACCCTGATGGGTTTTTTACCCCCCTGGCCTGCGTCGCCTAGAGACAACACTTATCTGGGGATAAAACAACCAGAGCTTGTCTCAGTCTGTGTCCAAGGGTTGAATCATGTAGTGGTAACATGAATCAGCCCTGACGTGACCCAATTCCAGGAAGTGAACCAAGCATGCTACATATTTTCAGTTGAAGTCAGCATTCTTGGATATGTGAGCTCATTACATGCAAAAGACATGTAAAATTAGAGGCTGCAGAATTACAGTGTATTTTGGATAAACAAAGAAGAACTGTTGGATATATAAAAAAAAAACAGTTTTTTAAAAAATCATTTACTTATTGGTTTATTATTCAGCTCTATATTCTCTATGCTTGGTTGATTTCCGTGACTTTAGTGCATGCTTGCAAGAGCAGCGCCATATTTCTGCAGAACTAATAAAAGACGTTTAGTATGCTTCCAGCTGTCCCCATTACTATACATCCCTTAGCAAATACTTTGTTTTCTGGTTCACTTCAATCTGTACAGTGTGAAACTCAATTAGACCAAACAGAAAAGTATCAATTTCACGCTGATTTGGACTCAGCGAATGGAGAAATAAGTGAGAAAGTGAGCTGTTTTACATGAACTTGGCTGAGTAAGATGATATATTAGATAATGATAATGGAAATCTGCCATACATATGCAAACATATCCAAACACCATTTTCTAATTGGACTATTTAAAGGCTCTCATTGCGGACTGACACAGGTCCCCGTAGAAAAAACACTTGGCAGAAGAAGTGGACGTTCTGGAAAGGTCACACTTTCACATTTCCTTGAAATCTGTTAGATTTCTTCACTTCTTCATACACATGCGTAAGAATGTACAAAGTTTACCACCATTAGACTCTGCAGCAGTGGAAACCCATTCTCAGGAGTGCAGAATCACACTTCACTGTCTGTCAGTCCAACAGATCAGTCTGTATTTGGCAGATGCCTAGACAGTGCTACCTGCCTCAGTGCTTGATGGCAGCTATAAAGTGTGGTGGAGGAGGAATAATCATCTGGGGTTGTTTTTTCCATATTTCTTGCTAGTCTTCCAAGTGCTAGTGATGACAAAACCTCATGAGGCAGCATGCCAAGATGATCATTATGGTTGCATTTCCAATGCACCACCTTGTATGCACAAGTCAAGCTCCTTGTCCAGCCTACAGAAATGGTCTAGCCTACAGAATTTGGCTGGTCTGATATCAACTTCATCAAACACCTTTGGGAATATAAGAACCATTTGCAAGCCAGAACCAATGGCCCAACATCATCAGTTCATGACCTTGGTAATGCTTTGTGGCTAACTGGAATAGAATCCCCACAGTGACACTACTAATCCTGTTAATAGGACATATGGAACATATGGAATATAAGTTTTCTGATTGGGGTTTATATGCACCGACACAGTCGATACTGCAGTAGCCTAGCATGCCTTTTAGTTAAGTCATTACGCTAAAATGCCTTGAATCACGACGATTCGACTGACCATGTACTCAACTGCACATGTGGTAAATGGTAACTGCTCATTAGCCCTGAGTTAGGAGGCACAGGGATGTGAGCTTCTGCTTCACACATCTATTCCCTGTACTGTTTCTTAGCATGCTATGCTAATCAAACTGAAACAGATTTACTTCATGATAAACAGCTTTTATATATCGAAACCATGGTGACCGTTCGAAACTGCATAAATCACTGCCCAGGTGGGCATTAGACTACTGATAAGTGCTTTTATAGTGCATTGCCCATTAGTTAACCAGCTAATGCATAGGATCTGTTTTTCTACATATAAAAAGGCCATTAGCCAAATCAAAGTGACTTTAGAGTCAAGTCTCTATATCTGTGTGTGTAGGATCTGGGTTGGTCTCTGTAACTAACTGCCTTCCTTCTCTGGGTGTCTCTGTGTGTTTATGTGTGATGCATCAGAGTTGGATTCATGCCACTGCAGATGTAACCACTCATTGCCAAAGAGGTTCATTTTAATAAATCGCTTTCAACAAGTACGGGAAAGAGAAAGACTGAGATAAAGAAATAGAGAGAAAAGTGCCTTTCCAGACATGGACAATAATAGATCTATTAAAACAAGTGCTGCTTGAGGCAAAACATTTTTACGAACTCACTGCCATATTTGGTTTATGTTAACCTTGACATGTGAACATGACGGGTAATAAATTAATGGCTGGCAATGCTCCATCTGCAGGAAATGATGGGTCACTGAATAGTTTTGTTTTGACGAGTAGGAAAATCATGTATGTATGTATGCTATGTCCTTCACAGTCACCAGATCTCATCCCAACTGAACACTACGGGAGATTTTAAATTGTGTTAGACAGCACTCTCATCCTCCATCATCAAAACACCAGCAGATCTTTCAGAAGAATGCTGTTCATTGCTCTAGTACAGTTCCAGGGGGTTGTAGAATCTGTGCCAAGGTGCACTGAAACTGTTCTGGTGGCTTGTTGTGGCCTAACACCTTACTAAGACACGTTATGTTGGTTTTTATCTTTAATTTGTTACCTACCTATTTACCGATTTCTAAAAATCAGTTCATTTGAATTGTCCCACACTGAGTGACAAAGAGCCAGCAGGAGTCAATGGTGTTCAACTTCACAAAACCCTCATCACTTTATATACATTGGTAATGTGTTAAGTAAATATCTTCCCTGCTGGTGTCCACTTTAATCCAATGTGGCTTACAAATGATGCAAGATACAATCCAAGCATACAGCTGAGCTGTTGAAGGTTAAACATCACAAGCTCACAGTTTCAGGGTTGCAGCATATTAGCTCCTGCTTACGTTTTTTGCCTTCAATTTTGTTTTCATAAGGTTTGTGTCTAGGTCCAGTAACTGTACACTAAGTTTTGAGTCATATGACGGGATCTGATCAGTTAAGATGCTTCTGTACATCTATCATGTAGTGAACCATCTAAAGTGGTTGTAGATTTCTATTTATTTTGAGCATTAACTAATACCAAAAAAGGTCTAATTAATCATGGTACCCTTAAATAAAAAGTACTGTAATAGCTCCCTGATACTGACATGCACAGTTCCTAACACTGCTGCCTTTTTGGGTGTATCTGCACAGCTAAAATCCCTCACAAAACCTAGCAAGGTTCTGAATAGCAAATTAGTGGCATTAGTACTGGCCAGTTCAATGCCCCTTAGGAGGATGTATTTATATTCAGCTTGCTATGAGCTCTTTGTGTTTATGGTCTCATACTGTGGATCACAGTCCCAGTTTGATCTCCCATTCTCTTAGTTCCGGCACTGTCTCTCTGCAGCATTAGTGCTGCAAAGGCCTTTTTGTGAAAGCTTAAGAATTCCACACTATTCTCTGCTGAATATCAATGACAGCAGTTTATTACTGGCAAATGAGACGACACTAAGTGGTTCCAGATGGTTCGTATTTATGTGTCCTTTAAATCAATATGGAGGAAGTGGAATGTCTGTTTCACTGTTTAATATTTCTTAAAACTTATAGTTTACAAGATCTTTGCACATAAGAACCCACAAAATTTTCCATTTTCCTGCAGCTGATGTTTCTTCCATTAATTATTATACTTGGTCTCAATGGACTACTGAGCCGTGTCTGATTCATGTGTGATAGCGATTCACACAAATGTCCTGGAATGGAAGGCTGTTTTGGGCAAGAGTGGCCATGTTACGATGAGAAAGGTAACAGCTTTTCTGCTCCGCTTGTCTCCTCTATCCGCTTTATATCAACACTTGAGGGACGTTTATCATTTCCTAGGAATGAATTGAGAAGTTATTTGATACATGGAGTGTACTGCAATCAGGGTGGAAAAAAGCTTTCCATATAGCAGTGCAACATGGATGGTGTTTAAAATGATTTGCCCATAACAGGTACTTCATTTAATTAAAGAATATGCACTGAAGGGAGATAATCCAGCATGCCTGGGGCTTTACAGAGAGTCTCTATCCATGAATGGAAGAGCATGAGATCAAGTCCCAGGACTGGCAGGGATTGATGAATTTGAGCCAGTTGCCAAAGGATACCAGTCCACCAATGGGACATTAACCCCTCACTGCTTTAGAGGTTCCTAGGAGTTTTGGCACTGTACTCTGACCCTTACATGTCAAAGAATCCTCATCCGTCTTATACGACAGGCATGTGCTATAGTGCTATTAACTTCCTTCTTCACTGGAACTAACCCTGACCCTAGGAAAAAAGAAAGACCAAAAGAAAAACTATGCAAAATAATAAATTAAGACAATTAAGTTTCTAACTAATACTACAATAGTAATAAAAAGATCAATTGCTCAATGACTGTACTGATTTAGGCAATTTCTTCCCCACTTTGGACATTTTTGAATAAATAGTATTGCTTTAAATAGGTACAGACATACTGAACATTCTGAGACCAGTACACTACAGCAAATTGGTGAAATTTTACAGCCTTTTGTGAGAGAAAATTTCTGATGAAGCAATATAATGGTCAATTAAGATTATATAATGCAACTGCTTTGGCTCAGACTTTTTGCTCAGATAGTTAAACTCCTGATGTCACAGCTTTTGCTCTCTGTCGGCTTTGCAATTCTGTGTGTTTCTAATCAAGAGAGAGCAGCTGATTTGCACAGCAGTGTGGGTTTTCCTCTCTGGCTCTGTGCCTGTGAACTAGGTCAGGCCTCTTTCAGGTCAATAACACACACACACACACACACACACACACACACACACACACACACACACACAGACACACACACACACCCCAGCTTCAATTAAAACCAGCAAACCTTCAGCAGCTCTGCCCATTTCTCTCTCCATGTCAATGTTGGAAAGAACATAACAGTGTAGAGGAGAACTCCAAATATGGAGGAGATGGGAAAACGTTGAGGAAAAAGCCTCAGGGACACTAATACTGTGGAAATCTCTGGTGCAGATACAGTATTAAGCTGGACGAACAGTCTGTGCCTGGTTTTCACTTTGTGAATATGTGCAAGGTTATTTTTAGTTAACAATATGCAGTGCAAAACAGTTTAAGCCTTTGATAATAAGCTTGTGTTGCCCATTTCCTAGAGAAAAACAGATGAGCTTTTTTCTGGACCTGTATATGCACAGGCAAGCTGTGCGTCAACATAAACAACACCACTTTGTTGTTCTAAAAAATGACCGATGTTGTGTGTCTACATCATATGTAATTGTATCTGAGGATATAGAAATTTATTAATACTAGTTTTATAAATGGTTAGATAATGCTAATATCAGACCTTGGCAAGTATTAAATATTGTTCCAGTACTGATTTCACTTCGATAATTGTTAAAGAAGTAATACTGAAAAACAATAATTTTGTAAGTAAACATGACTCATAGAGCTACTAGAGAACGCCATGAATCAGAGAGAGGGCGACAGAGAGATGACAGAGGTCCCACACAACAAACACCAACACCCACACACACCGGAGCATGAGCTTGGAAAGTGTTGATGAACCTGAGCAAGGTGAAACCCTAACTCTAGCCCTTATTTTGGTTTTTCTATGAATGCATTGAAAGAGTGCTGAAAACTGCTTGTGGAAAAAATAAAGTGAGTCCAAAGCTCTTTCACAGTCCACTTGTCTCCTGAGTCCTCCTTCTCATACACCTTCATACACACAGTACTCTACAGACACATATAGCTATTGGACTCTTGCAGCTAGTGGACCCACAGACATTTTGTTGAGTCATAGATTTCATTTAAAATGGATTAAATTTTTTCCATTAATCTATGCACAATAATCCATCCATCCATCCATTATCTATAGCGCTTTATCCGTCTGGGTCGCGGGGAAGCTGGAGCCAATCCCAGCA
>JAQQZU010000036.1:24827009-24837943 GCA_030068025.1 Parauchenoglanis punctatus | reverse complement strand
TTCATAGAATTTTTATTTATTATTACTTTTGTCAGATTAAAGTTATTTCTGTGACCATTGGGAGTTTTTCTTTCATTGCCTGAAGGGTACCAACAATTTTGTCCACGTGTGTATATGCACCTTCATGGCTGACATGCAGCTATCACAGAAGATATGGGCATTACTAAACAGACCAAATATCCATATTCTTCTACAGAGTCCTTCATTTGGGTGAAATTAATAAAAAGAGACCATGCAACACTCTGTCTTGATACAACAATAATCTTTTTGCATATAAGGAATATAAGGAACAATGCAAAATTGATGGTCAAGTGATGTGCATATTACATGCAGTACACATGTTCGCATGCAGGTGTTAATGGCACCAATAAGTCAAACATGCACAGCTTACACTGCCTGAGGTTCCTTAAATTTGCCCACTTGCTGAATGTGATACATGAGGTCACCACCATTCACGTACTCCATCACGAAATACAGACGGTCCTAGAAAGAGAAAGACAGAGGGAGTCATCTTCATCTATTGCTGTGGCAGTAGTTTGACTCAGACCTGCTGTTAATGGGAGGAGGACTAGCGGAGAACGAGTGCGGTAATGAATGAATGGGTGCACCTGCGTGTGTGGTTACTAATGATGCATATTTATGAGCTGTTTGTGTCTGTGCTCTTTTTGCTCTTTCAGTGCTTTTTGTAAAAAACTTTACTTCTCCCTTCCCCTTCATACACACACGTGATTATGGAGTTTATTATGGAGGGGAAATATAGACCTTTCTGTTCTTCCCAATCCTCTCAAGAAATGTTGAAAAAAAAAGCAAACCCAAATCAGGATGCCTACGTTGAGAGCTTATTTCAATCACTGACATTTCTCAGAGATAAAACGGGCTTTTCAAAAGCAATTTGGCAGAGGCGAGGCTTGTTTAGGAGCAACCGGGCGTCATCATAATGCTTTAATTTAGAGCCAAGCCGAAACCTGCAGTGAGTGACAGATGGAGAGGCACAACACAAACACCCACATGCTAATCTAGACACTCACAGATGCTCATTCTTAGGAAAGAGATTGAGACATTAAACATTTAAGGTGTCACGGTCCAGGAAGGGAATATTTGATCCGTTAAATTTTTTTTAATTAAAATAAAACAAATTTATTTTGTTTAAACAAATAAAACAATGTTGTGTGTGATTGCACTCTAAAACATTGTTTATGCTTTTACTGTTTTTGAGAAATTAAATGCAACCCTTCAGAAATAAAATAAACACAATGCACAAACAGCATCAAAAACAGATCATTTAAAATTGTATATATGTTTTTAAATGTTTCGCATGGTGTGAGCATCGTTGCTGGGCCTGCCTGCAAGCAGCATTAAAAAGAAAGAGTTAAAAGCAATGTTGAAACAGTTCTAGTTATTTCGTGTTAAAATGTCTGGTACTTGATTCATTGGGCCTTTTCCACAATATCCTAAAAGGCCTTACAATGCCCTGACTGGCCTTACCCAAAGTGCCCTGACAGCTCTTATCCATGATGCCTTGACATGCCTTTTGCAGAATACCCTCTCAGACGTTTACCACTGATGACTTGTCAGGTCTTGCCAATAGTGCCCTTCTGCAAAGTGTCCAGTCAGACCTTACACTCCATTCCTATTCAAGCCTTTGCCCCAATGCTCCTTGAATTCCTTACCTACCTAATCACCCTATCAGGCCTTTGACCACAGTTCACTCCACTCTCAGGTGAAAACAGGGCAATGCTTTGAACCTTACCACAGTCTGGAAGCAGGAATGGAGCTGGGTGAGAAACGGGGGTTTGTCCTGCTGTGCCAGCACCCTCTTCTCCACCATGGTGCACTCCACATCATCATCCTGGATCACTACATCTTTCTTTAGGATCTTTATAGCATACAGTTCTTCTGAATTCTTTATCTCTGCAAGCATCACCTGAAGTAAGAGAACGCATACATATTGGGATGCTCAGTCTATACAGGTATTGTCACATTTGAAGACCAAAACCAAGGACAGTGACCAAAACAAAAGTAGTGGAGCAGCCAGGCCTGGTTACCCACAGCTCCTAATCACTGATCACTGCAAGCTCTCTGGCTAGCAGCTAATAAAAACAGGGATAAGAACACTGCTCATAAGAAAGCCAATATTTCATTATTGCGCTGCGGTGTTGGTTAATGTCTTATCTCTCCTATACTTTGCCACTCCTTTCCCTAAGGTAGCTAATACCTCTGCTTGGTAGGGAGAAGCAGACCTGTTTGTATATGGCTAACTCATGCCCTAAGCACCATTCAACAAGAGAAATTCTCTCTCTCTCTCTCTCTCTCTTGTGGTATAAATAAAATATCCCTCATTTTAAATAACTGCTTGTTTGGGGAAAAAAGTCAACACTAAAAGCCTGCATTAATGAGCTCTTTTTTGGACTGACCTTCCCGAAGCTCCCCTTCCCCAGCACGGCCAGAAAGTTAAAGTCGGTGAGTTTGACCTGGTCCAGATTAGTGGAGGGCAAACTGGTCCTGTTGTCGTCAATAGGGGTGACGGCCTTCTTACCGGGGCCAAGCTTAGCTTTCTGTATACGGACATACAGATAAAAAAAGATTGATCACAGGTGACATCTAGGCAATGATCAGATGTTACAACCTGCAAACGCTGGTGCATACGATTACCCTGTGGTTCATTACGGTTTGCGACATGCCCTTGTTGACATCCGCTGAATGAATACTGGGGAGTAAAGAATAGAGTAAAAAATAGTGTGTGTATTCTTTTCATTGCAGGAGGAGGGTAGAGCAGATGACAGTGGAAGATTCAACAAGTGGGAAGCAATGATAGAGCAGTTGAAGGACAAAAGACAACCTGAACTGAAATATACCCTGATTTTTAGTCCCGATTCCCTCCTCCTAGTTGAGCCTACCAATTTAACATGGTACAGTCTGTCATAAATTTCCTTTGACACATTTGTACAAATTTTAAGCTATCTAGCCATTTTTCAAAACCGCTACTCATGTCATAAGTCAGCTGAACTCACCTGAAGGAGACATTGACTCACACTGATCTCCCTAAGACAAAGCAAACATTGCATTATATTTATGAGACCGTAAGACGTTCGCTTTGCAATTTGACGAATGGGGAAGCCAGCCAAGGGCATGTTAAAAACACATAAGCCATGTTTAAGCTTGTTGAAGTGTAACTGGCAGAACACTTGCTTGCCGAGTCTAGCATTCATCCAGAAGGTTTGTAAAGAAAGACTGGACCTCCAGCATCTCCACATCACCACCCAGTCTCACCTTTATACATTCCTGTGATGGCGTAGTGACGCACAGAAGCGTTCAGGATTTGATTTCATAGATCCTTGGTTTGATAATGAGTTCCAAACTGTGACCTCCCATTCAGTCGCTAAATGTTTTGCGGTCAAATCATTTTCATGGCTTCAAATCAAGCTATCTGGATTGCTGATACTAGACATTAGGCATGTACATCAAAATCTTAACTAGCTTCTGATTTAAAATGAATCAATTTAAAACCCTCGTCATTCTTTTTCCCAATGTTTTTACACTTTTTAGGAAAGGAAAACTCCCTTTCCCAAAGTCAGACAGTCCGACACCCTGGCTCAAACTAAAGGAACATTTCCAGCCCAGACGGAGAAGGAAATACGTTATGCTAGCCATGACATATAGCGCAATAGAATTGTGGAGAGGAAAATTGTTGTGCTGTTGTTTTTATGTTTAATGCGTAGTACTGGGCAAAGTACACAAATGTATCATTGGGAATCCTTACCACAATCAACCAATCCTGACGAATAGACACGGATGTAGAGGTTAATCAAACCCCTTTAAGATTCACGTGTTATCTCAGATTCCTTATACTGTCTCGTAATGCTATCCTTTCGTCAAGTAATTTATCCCAATACTTTTGTTAAGCTGAATTTTTTTATGTCTGCTCTACATGTCATTACTAAAAGACTTTAAAGTCACACCATAAATCAAACTACAGTGAATTCAGAGCTGGCAGCGTTCAGCAGGCAAAGAAATGAACCTGTCAGGCAGCAGACATTTACACACAGTACTGATTCAGTGCCATTATTAGTGTGTTGGTAAACAGACTCATCAACGTGTCATTGTGCTTGGACGCAATCTGCATTTTAGCACTGATGCTCAGAGAAACACAGGCTGCACAAGACAGCCGCTGCTTTCATACCTCGACATGCAGAGAGGTTTCAAAGATTTAATGGCTGTGAAATATCTTCTTCTTTTTCTGCCATTCAGAGCAATGCAAAGCTCCAGGAAAAGGGCAGCCAGAAAGCCCAGAGAGGCCATGCAGAATTGTAAACAGCCACGAACTACGACTCTGACATAAAAACTTTCGGTCAGCTTTAAAGCTTCACACAGTTTCGGGCCTTGTCTTACCTTTATCTCATTCCCACTCAACTCCAACCGATATATACAAATGTACACCGGTGAAGATAAACTTCTAGCAGAGACTTTAATAGCGCACACGATTTTTGCTTAGTAAGGCAGTTAAAGCAGAGCTCGTACTCAGAATGCTATCATGATGCAGATCAGGCTGAACTCGAACCCAAGACCAAACCAACCAAAGCAGAGAGAGGCTACGGTGTCTCTCTTTCTCTGTGTCTCTCTCTCACCTTTTTACGGTCTCCTATTGTTTTACCCTGCAATCACAGGACAATGATAAGCACATAAACACATACTCAAATTGTTATTGAATACAAATTAAAGAACCAAATCCATGAACCTCTCCATGACGTTTTGGAAATGTTGCTATGTTAATTCTAACATTGTATTTTGACATGTAGGGCTGAATAATGGTCAAAAGTGGAGGTTGGACAGAAAACAATTATTAAAGAAGATATTCCTGTTCTTTTTATCAGTTTATAGTTACACTTAATTTTGCAAGAAAGGTTCCTGCTATCACTTATATTATGTTCCCTCACCATTCTTTCTTCGCTCTCTTGAAGTTAACAGACCAAAATAACATTCAGGTTGGCATGTTACCATGAAATTGGAAATGATTTATGGAGACTCCTTCCATAAATACCAAATAAACCTCTCCTTATGGAAAGATTCGGCACATCAAATCATATAACACATCATGAATACGTAAAATAATGTTAATGTTTTTAAAAATCTGATTATCATTCGGTTTAAATTATGTGGAGTGTCCATCATACAAGTCCCACTGAATGAGATACAGAAACTGACCAATCAGAATCAAAAATTAGAACCAAAACATCGTTAGCCGATCTTGCACGTCTCAGCTCAACGTAACGGAGCTGAGTTGAATGAATGCTCTTTGACTTTTGGAGCTTCATGGAGCACTTCAAATGCAAAGGCTGACATCTAGTGGACATTTTCTTTAAGCTTCACTCTCTCCAGAAAGTATCATAGTATCTTCACATAGTGCTTTTTTCTATGACAAATTGATCTGGAACAGTTCTTCACCATGCTACTCCAAAAGAACAAGCTCTTGATTAGAAATATGGCTTCCATTTTGGCTGGATGCACATCGCAGTGCGTATGCGTTCCCACACTTTGTTTTTGGGTCTAGATTTCTAAAAGGAGTTCTACTTGGAGCCTATTATGACAAGGAAGCCTATTTTGGCAGTGAACTGAAGTAACTGAAGAAACCACCGGGGTTTCAACAAAATTTCACGTTTTAACTGAATCACGGTCCATGTATATAAGAATACTGATGACCGATTAGTTATTTCAGAGACAGTTAATTAAGGTAATTAAGCTCCTAAATATATTGTCTACGTAACAGGATAAACATGTAATATGTACCAGAAAAGATGAAAGTGTGAAATACAGTAATAGAGTAACTCTGGTTAATAAATCCCTTATGAAGGATGTATATAACTAACCATTGTGTATCTGTCATGATGTGTGTTTGTCTATGTGGGGGGCGGGTTGTTCAAAAGAAGGTAATGTACAAATGTGTGCTTGAAAGAAAGTACGGGGACTGCTGTGTTGCCATGGAAACAGGCAGGAGAGAAACCACACACCCTTAAGGCCCATTCAGCCAACACTAAAACCTTGAAACAAGTTGAAGTAACAGACAGACTACGTCCTCAGAGGAGTAGCCGTTCTTACAAAAAGCCACATTTCAGAATAAGACATGTTGCTACGTTGTGGTACGGTCCACCAGAGTGATTAGCAGAGCTGATGCTACGGTTATAAACATTCAATATGTCAAAACTTGCAAGGGTGGAGACTGTTTTTATGGAACGAAATATAACAATCATGAACATAACGTTCCATTATTTACATTATATTTAGTTTTAGGAATATTAACCCATGTCTGTACAATGTTGAGCAAACCACTGAGGAAAACATTGCAGGAGCGTTTTTTTCGAGACCTGTCACATACATTACTGGAAGTTGTAGTTAGATAAATATCTAGTTTCAGAAGAAATTAGGAGCGACACTCTAAATACAACATGTGATAGGGCATCACTGATATACTGAGTGTGTGTGTGTGTGTGTTTTCACCTAGAAAGCCATAGAGATGACATTTCAAGCCCCATAAGCGCTCTGCATTTCCCTTCCCCAATCAGACCTGGGCATTAAAGAGCAAATGGCAAAGCCCTTTTATTGCTAGTTCCCCCATGTGGAGAAGAGTAAAAGCCAGAGGGTAAAATATTCAGCACAGATGGGTCTACTAAGCCAGTCTTTCCAAATCCTGACAGTCCATACCTTTGCATTTCTCTTAGTGGAAGCTCCCTATGAATATATTTGCACGTACAAAATAAATACAAACACAAAATACAAAACCTGGTTCATCGAAAAAAATTCAAAATTGAAAAAGATTCAACCAGTACTATTATATATAATCATATTTACATTTACGCTACCCACCCAAACACACACGCAATATAAATACTGTTTACACGACCATTTGCACAGCCTAGAAAATACTAAAATCAGACAGTAATTTTTACTGTGAATGTAAACACACGTCTACAACTATTTTGCGCTTCTGTCATCCATTTTAGAGAATGCACATGTTGGAGCACATATTATTTGTGACTCTTTAAACCGACGGGATTCCACCTCACTTATAAAGTGCATTTGAATACAATAGGCCGACTTTACCAATTACAACCTTTACAAAGTTATAAAAGTGAAATGTTGTCCCATTCTTGATATAGGATTTCAGCTGCTGAACAGTTGAGGATCTCCTTTGTAGTATTTTCATTTCATGATGCACCAAAAGTTTTCAATGGGTGACAGGTCTGTGACAGGCCAGTTTAGCACCTGGACTCCTCTACTATGGAGCCATGCAGTTGTAATATGTGCAGTATGCAGTTTGGCATTGTCTTGTTGAACTAAGCAAGGCCTTCCCTGAAAAAGACATTGTCTGGACGGCAGCATATGTATATGCTGAATATATCCTTTATATATCATATCATTCAGCATTAATGGTGCCTTCCCAGATGTGCAAGTCACCCATGCCATGCGCACTAATACACCCCCATACTATCAAACACTGAATTAAATATTCAAAAGTAACAGATCTCACTGCGCATGTACACCATTCATTCGAAACAGGGACAGCTTGAGACGTATTATTATGTGCAATTTGCAACCATACATTTTTTATCACCAGTAATGGAACAAGACAGCTCATTGGTAGACAAATGCAAAGACGGTTACATCATGCATTTTAAATAGAAATCGGAGTACAGCTCCTGCTGTAGAATTAGGAAAAAAAGAAAAGAAAAAAAAGTCATTACAGCTTGCAAAATTAATTACATTGAGAAAAGAACCGAGAATGAAAACAGCAACAACACAACACACTATATTGCATTTGACACGGCACTTCTCTAACTGCCTGCTTGAGAAATTTATAGATAATGCATGCATCTATCTTCATGTTCAATATGCCAGCTCCTAGCCCATGTTTACGCCCTATCGATGAAATATTAAATGCAGCATCATTGTTTAACACTGTTGGAAAATAAAACGACGCTACTGCGACCCTGACAAATTCACGCAGTGAAACAACAACAAACAACAGTGAACTTGCGCTTGCACGATTGATAGGTTTATTTGGCTTCGCTGTTACAGATGAAGAAAAACGATTATGCCTGGATGGCTGCCATCAAGCTTCCTCGGGGAACTCAGACAAATAAATTACTCCTCTCTTTTTTCTCCAAGTTAAATGAGAAGTTTCACAGATAAAAAGGATGAAAAGTAAAAGAAGTAGAATTGTACACGTGACAAAAAATTTAAAAGGGAGTTACTGTGTTTTTGTTTTTTGTCGCAGTATCCGTGGTGCACCTCGAAGTGCTAGTTGCATAAAAAAACACACAAACAAAGTTAAATAATTTGGAGCTACAGTTTAGCATTGTGCAAACTACGTGTCTAACTGCACGTTCATCTCAGTGGATGTGGATCAAACAATTTCAGAACAAAAATCGCAAAACAATTCTAAACTGAAAAAGAATTATAACTCTATGTTCATCTGAATCTATTTAACTTTCCGCTTCTCTTCTTTGCCTAATGCTTTTGCAGAGTAAATTCATACAGGTATTACAATATGATAACTCCCTAATGAGCACAGTGTGCAGATCATATTTGCACTCTTACATATGTGTACTTGATGTGAAATTTCTATTTTCTTGCAGTAGTTTTTGATTTATTGTTCATGTTGTTCCTCTGCATTTTTTCATTACGTGAACCCTTGCTGCATAACAAATTTCATAGAGGGACAATAAAGATAACCTTGAACCATGAGAACCAAACTCATGTCTTGACATGTCTTGGCTGACTAATTACATTTCGGGTGCGTAGAAAATTATGTATACTTTGAATGATTACTTTAAAGTATCCAAAGTGCAGAAATACAGGTTGCTGATACAGAGTAGCTAAATTGGTAAAAAAAAATATATATACATTGAAGTATGTGTGTTTATGTATCACTTCATGTATCGAAACATGACCTACAGAATACATTTGCCAGAGTAAGATTTACTCAAATTGAAGAAACTTTTACAGGGACGGACCGAATGTTATCTGTCATTTCTTCAGTTTGAGTAAAATATACTCTGGTGAATTTATTGGGTATGGTTAATTAAAAAAATTGGAACATGCAAAGTGTTTCACAATACAAAGTATATACAAAGGCTTATATTTGAAAAAAAAAAATGGTTGGACAATGACAGCAAGTGGAGTTTCAGTAATTCGTGACATGGAAATCACTTTCAGCACAAAGAACCACAGTACGAAAGCCATGGAGCACTTCTTTGGCACGGTCTCCTCTGGATTGCTCATTAGGAATCCACATGTATGTCTGGATTTCTTTCAAGCTGCTTCGTGACAACGTTTGCGATCTTTGAAGTCCACGAAATATTAGATAACTATTAAATAACCAAAGCAGTTTCACTAGAGCAATCAGTTCTCACCTCAAACTTCTGCCTGAGCTCCACGTTCCCATCATCCTCCTCTGGAATTGGCACATTGTAATACTCGCCCTCTTCTTGGTTCAGCATTTTATACCTAAACACATAAACAAAAAAACGCCAACACATTACAACTCTCTCAGACTCTCAGCCACTTAATCAAAACTAACGAGAACGCGATGTTACATTATTGTACACGTTTATGATCAGTTAAAAAAAATGATTGAGGATGCACACACACACACACACACACACACACACAATATCCTCACCATCCACATGCTGAACACTTCATAAGCTCGGATACTCCAAAGGACATCGAACCCATGAAGTCATTCCTGGTGGTTCTGTCCCAATCCCAAACCTCCACGGAAAGTCTGCGGTCCTTATCTGTGGGTTTCAGCTTACTGCCAACACATACACACAAACAGGGATACAAATACACACACATGCAGCACTTAGTAAGTTAAAGATTATAGATTGGCAGATTGACTCTTTAATACAGTAGTGAGTGCTTTGTCCATGGCTGACACTTGGCGATATTGATAGTGTCCTAGAATTCATGTCGGATATGAGACAGTGTAAACAAAGTGACCTTACATCACTAGAAGTGTATCTGTTCTGTAACGTATATGATAAAAATATTTTACGAGTGAATTAGCCTTTAGTGTCTTGAAGTGACTGGTTTGATTTTCACTCACAATGTGAAGGACTCGTTCCAGGTGGGGTTGAGTGAGGAGCGGATAGTCCTGGTTTTCTTCTTAGTCTCATTTTTGGGGTCAGGGGTGAGCTTGAGTTTCACGTACGGATCAGACAATCCATTGGGGTCCATCGGGATCAGGTTCCTAGCCTCGCCCACTGCAAAGGGTCAACGTGAGACAAGTAATGGGGACAGGTCACAGGTCTATGTCACACCAGGAGACACAGATCTACATCGAATCCTAGCTCAGTCCATCTAATCAGCTATAATAAAAGGATTTATAATACACTTGGGATATTTTAATGTAGAAGTAACATGTTTTAAAATGACAAGTGATAACTGTTTGGATGGTAGTGGCTGTCCTATTCCCTGCAGCTCTTATTTACACTCCTACCTGATGTCAGGAGGATCCCCAAGCACAGCGATGGCAAAACCAATTGGCACTAGTTTATTACATTTTGTGATTTTTGTGATAAATTGTGATGCATCTTACTGTGTTACTGTAGCTCCATCACAGAACAATATGTCAAACTGACTCTGAATGAAATATATTGAGAGACTTATTTCTGAAAACAAAGTGGTAGGGATGTAACGATACACTCATGGCTGGAATTGATTTGATTCTAAGAATATTTTGAACAAACTTTTAATGAAGGGTTAGGGTTAGGGTTTTTTATGACCGAAAAGAGTTCTCTTTTTTGTGCCCAATCTTTTCACTTCTGGTTCTTGGTTACACCCAGTCTTTACAGCTCCAGTTCTTGGTTGTATCCAGTCTTTACAGCTCTAGTTCTTGATTGTACTCAATCTTTACAGCTCTAGTTCTTGATTCT
>JAQQZU010000036.1:24815461-24826909 GCA_030068025.1 Parauchenoglanis punctatus | reverse complement strand
AGTCTTTACAACTCTAGTTCTTGGTTGTATCCAGTCTTTACAACTCTAGTTCTTGGTTGTATCCAGTCTTTACAGCTTTACTTCTTGGTTACACCAGGGTTTACAGCTATAGTTTTTGAATACACACAATCTTTAGAGCTTGAATTCTTGGCACCATATCTTCATTATGCCCAGTCTTTACAGCATTGGTTCTTGGTTGTGCCCTGTTTTTAAGATTCTAGCTCTTGGTTACACAAACATCTTATAGCTCTAATAAGAGACAGATAACATCTGAACTACACCCAGTTTTTATGGCTCTAGTTCTTAGTTTCAACTAGTCTTCAGAGCTCTGTTTCTTCGTGATGTCCATTTTTACAGCACTGGTTCTTGGTTATGCCCAGTCTTTACAGCTCTAGTTCTTGGTCATGGCCAGTCTTCATGGTAGTAGCATTTGTTTATGCCCAGTCTCTACTTCTCTACCTTTTAGTTATGCAGTTATGCACAGTGGTCACACCCACTGTGTATAGCTTGAGCTGTTGTTTATTGCCAAGTTTTTACAACTCTAGCTCTAGGCTACTGCCAGTCTTTATGGTTGACGTTTTTGGCTATGTCCAATTTTGACAACTATAGCTCTTGGTGTAGTGTAGTGTAGTGATTGTGGCACTATTTCGCCAATGAAAAGTGCATTAATACAGAATACTGAAGACACAAATTAAGTGAGTCACAGCAGGTGATACTGTTTGCCAACTATGTCATTCTGTGTAAATGAGCACACACTCCTAGGTCAACTCTCAATGAGGGGAAAACCACAAAGTCAGCCTCTCAGAGAAAAACAAGCTCCAGGACACCAGAGACTGATTTCTGTTTCCATTTCTGAATGTGAAAACATGAAGGTTAAGAAAACTGACACATTGCTGTCAGGAAACTGAATTGTATCCCCTAAATAAAATAAAAAAAAAGCTGTTTTATGGTGACTGTTCTGTATGTACACTTTGTTTGGGTAGTGCACAAAAATATCTGACATTGCCAGCAACACTGCATGACTGGTATCCAAATACAAATAATAAGCAAGACAGTCATGTCATGTTGTAGACCCAGGTACATTTTAGATGCAGGATGCAGATATGTGTGCTATGATGCTAACACTGCTTGCTGTCAGGTAATATCAACACTATGACACAATATGCAAATGGAAACACTGGCCTTATTCACATGACCCAACCTGATTGTGGAGTTTCTCTCACTGTATCGTGTTGCTTATATTTCCGATATGTACATACAATTGTGGTCAGATGTTTACATAGATGAAATAGCAACATTGGGCTTTTTAGGGCAAAATTATTGTACAACAGCTTTAATAGAAAAAAAACCCCACAAGAATTTTAGGTTTTAATTTATTTTGGTTTTCTGAAATCAACACGGGGTCAAAATTATACATACAGGATGAAAAATATGCATACAGCACACCAAATATTTGATGTCTATCCATTCCACAACCAGCTTTAATGTGTGTTTGGGGTCAATGTCCTGTTGGACCTGTTGGAGTTGTTTCCAGGTATCAACAGTCTAGCTGACGGTTTGAGGGTCAGCTGAAGAATTCTGAGGTTCTTCATTATTTCATCCAATTTGTGCAATGCACCAGCTCCACTGCCATCCAAACAGCCCCAGAGCACGATGCTACCACCACCATGCTGGGCACAGTGTTCCTCTGTACTTCTGGTCATTGTAGCCAAAAAATTAATTAGATTAAATAATTAGATTAATTTTGTCCATCTGGCCATTAAACTTTCCTCCAGAAGGCTTTTTCATTGTCAGTTGTGATCTTTAGTCGAGCTTGAAGGTGTGGATTTTGGAGCAGGGGCTTCTTCTTTGAATGGCAGCCTCTAAGTCTATGATGATATAAAACTCACTTGACTGTTGACAGTGTTCCAGCAGCTTCCCGTTCATGGCAGAACTTTGCCATGATGGTTCTTGGGTTGTTCCTGACCATCCGAACCATTTTCTTCTCAGATTAGGGTGACAGTTTGGGACTTCTCCCAGCAAAGTGGCTTCTTAGCAAAGTAGCTACATCTCCCAGTAATTTGAACGTACGTACAATTGTTCGAACTGATGATCTTGGAATCTGCAACTGTTTAGAAACGGCTCCATTCCTGAGTTGTGTAAATCTATGATCCTCTTTCTCAGATCTGCACTGAGCTCCTTGGACTTCACCTTTTGGACTAGTGCTAGTCGATCCAAGAAGTGCTGTCAAAAAAGCCATTTTCATGTTGTAGGCTGTAGGCAATCATGATCAATAACAGGAAGTTAAGAGGTCTTGACCGTGTCAAGTTAAAAGACATTTTGGAACTTTCAGCCGCACTGAATTAATAATGGGGAGTATGAATATTTTTGACGCTGTATGTATAATGTGGATTTCAGAAAAGCCAAAATAAATCAAAACTTATGCACCAAATTCTTGTTTTTTTTTCTATTAAAGATATATGTAGTGCAATCATTCTGCCACAGAAGAAAAAAACAATTCAAAGAAGTCAATGACAGTCCAATATTTCCATGACATTCATGTCCATGATCACATTAATGTGTATGTATGTCGACTTCTGACCGCAACTTTAGCTATGCAAATTGTTACACTACAAGTTGCGCTAAAGCATTATAATCTAAATGCTGCCTGCTTGTAAATTCAATGTACACTTCATTATTTTTTTCCTTACACAAATTTAAAATTACAATACGTGTTGTCCAGACATTATTCAAACTTTCCTAAAGCTGAAAGTCTGCTTTAGGAAATGCAGCATACTCTGCACAGTCGTGTGTCCAAACCCACACAAAGGTTACATTTTGAATATTTAAAACTGCACACCGAAAATGGGTAAATGCAAAGTAGTGGCGCCCTGTTAGCCTTTGTTAAGCGTGTAAAACACAAGCCAGGACACACGGAATGCAAGATGCACACATATGAGCAGGAACAATGAGTGCTGGATGTCTATGAGGCAGTGATGGCCCTGTGGTTAAGGTTTTCTGAGTTCAAATCCCATCACCACCAAGTTGGCATGGCAAGGTTTTTGAGTATGCACTTAACATTGGAAAATCTTCAGCATAATAAACAAATGTAAATGTCTATGGTGCAAGCATGAACTAATATATTGTAGCAAGGTTTGAGGATATGACACAATCATTCAGGTAAATTCATGTATATGCATGCACAGTGTGAAGTTACACATACACACGGACATGCATCTCACACATGCCGATGATTAGAAACACATGCATGTGCAGAGATGTACAAGAATGAACATATTATAAACGAATACACAAACTAAGTGTGAACACGTTCTAGTTCTTGGTTTTGCACAGTCTTTACAGTTCAAGCTCTTGGTCACATCTTTTTGGCTGTTGTTTCCCAGGATTTAATGTTTCAAATATATGGTTAGTCCCATTATTCACACTATCGCTTGGTATCACTATCGTCAGCATTTATAGTTCCTGGTTAGTCCCAGTCTTTAAAGCGCTAATTCCTGGTAAGTCTCAGTCTATAGGGCTCTTGGCTTGTTCCAATCATTAAGGCTCTACCTCTCTACCTATAACTCTAACTGCTGGTTAATCCCAGTCTTTCAAGTGCTAATTCTTGGTTTGTCCCAGTTTTGAAGACTCAATGCAATTTTTTGGGTAGGCACAGATGTTAAGGTCCAAAATCTTAGTTATTCCCAGTATTTACACTCGGTCAATTTCTGTAGTTAAGGCTCCCACTGTTGGTTAGTCTCAGTGTTTAAGGCTCTAATTCTTGGTTAATCCCAGTCTTTAAGGCTCTACCAATTGTTTTGTTAAGGACATTACTCTTGGCTAGTCCCAATTTTCAAGACTAGAAAATTGGGACTAACCAACTGCTAACGACTTCATTAGACTTTTAAATCTTGTTAGGTCTAATTTCTGGTTAATCCCAGTGTTAAGACTTTAATTCTTGGAGATTCTCTGTATTAAAGAGTCAGGAAACATTTATGAGTGAGTGCTCTGGACATATATTAAATGATTCACCTTCTGATGCATTTGAACAATTTGAACTTTACAAGTTATCTAATTGAACTAGAAATCACAAAAAGATTCATTAACGACTTAGAGTTAAAGACTCAGACGAATTAAAGACTTATTAACTTGATTTTGTATTATATACACCACTAGTAAAGAGCTGTTGGCTTTAGTGGTCATTAAACAACATTTGTATATATATTTATACTATATATGAGAATATAAATATATTTTTGGCCAATAGCACAAAATAGCTCCATTCCAAATAGTAAACTGACATGACACTAGTCTTTAAATCTGCACGCAGCTATAAATGCAAACCCACAGTCACATAGTGCATGTGAACAAACATGCAATGAAAAAGTTTCTCTCAATGACATTAAATTTTAGCAGTATCTGACCAACAGGAGGAGCTCTAGGCCTCCATTTTATTTGAAGCGCTTCATTCAGTACAAACACCACTCTCTTCCCAGATCTCTGTGCATTACCTCTATCTGAGCCAGTCCATGTGGACCACATATTCAAATGTTTGGGGAAATGCAGCTACGCAACTATTCCTAGAGAGCACCAGACCGACATGTAGGTATAACTTTGTTTGTTAGTATATAAGTGTAGATGAGTGTTTGTGTGTATACTAATAAGTCAGCCTTCATTTGGTTACACGAGAACAGGTGACCTGGGGCTGTTTTACAACTACATCACTCTGTAACACACCCTCAAATGTTACACAACTTTAGCCTACACTCTCTTAAGTCAACCCTGGGCTAGGAGGAAACTGCATTACAAGTTTGACAAACAAACAACCCCCGAAGACAAAAAAAGCCCTGATACTCCAGAGACTCATTTCTGAAATATTTGTCATCCTACTTGTCTAAATATGTCAGAGATCCTCCACAAATAAGCCAAATTCTGTGACCCTGTTGGGAGTCCTATACCCATGCCAAAATTTGTCCACAAAAAAACGATCTTGATCAGAAGCTGAAAAGTGATGCTTAAGTGCATTAAAATGAAATGTTTGGTTTAAACAGGATCTAAGTGCTCGCACAGAGCAACAGAATGCAAATTTACTCAGGTTGTTCACGCACACATATAGACACACTGTTCCTGGTAATGTGTGATGTGTGGCTACTTAAGCAATAGCAGGAAATACATTAGCATTACGAGGTGCTAAGTGAGTCCAGAACAGCTTCAAGCTGCACTCAGGAACTAAAACAAGTCCGAAGCATGAAGAAGACTTTTACGGGATACCGCTCTACATGCGCTGAAACATGTCAAGCTCAATGAAGTTTCTAAGCAGAAGACGTTCAATGCTCAGTGATTATGGCAAGGCTTGTTAATATATGTGCAGCAGTATAAAAAATAGATTCCCTTAGGCTTGTAAACTAGAAAGGTAACGATCTGAACAGCGGACAGATGGGTCAAGAAGATGGTTGTAGATATGTGCAGTTGAATATATGAATAACACGTAAGCACATTATTTGCATGATTAAATTACAAATATTTGAATATTCTTAGAAGAAGGATGCAGGGTGCACTCATGAAGCTGGTCCACCAGGTTTTACGTGAGATTTCACGTGTGCAGTGTTTAGTAAATTCCTGCTGTATTTTCCTCCTCCATGCTGTTTGACCTAACTGCAGGAAGTGAACCAAACATGTCAGGTATGTTCGGTGTGGCATTTTGTCTGCTAAACTGACCCAGAAGCTATAAGATGAGCCAAAGGAGAGAGCTACAGGTACAGTGAAAAGAATTTTCAGGCACAACAATTCTTTACACAGAATGAAGAGAAGAACGGAAAAACATCAGCTGAGAGGGATTTCCGTGCGTGGAAATGCCTTGTTGATGAGAGAGGTCAGAGGGCAATGGCCAGACTGATCAGAACCACCTGTTGTGGTAAGCTGAAAGCAGGTCAGAATTCCTAACATGAGAAACCTTCAGGAAGATGCGCTACAACAGCAAAAGACCAAATCAAATTCCTTCCTGTGATCAAAGTACACGGATCTGAGGCTACAGTGCGCAAAGGGTTACACAAACCGGAACCAGATGATGTTTTTCCAGTCTTCAACATTCCAGTTTCTGTAAAGCATCTTCTTTGCATTCTGGTAATGTTTGTGCTTTCTATGCACACTTTTTGTGATGAACTTTTTCCCTTGCTGTATTACTGTGTATGACGAGCATCTTTTCTACCCTACGGGCCCCTCAAGCCGATGACTTTTTTTCTTCCACTCTTTGGTTCATGCAGTGAGAACCCCAAGAAAAACCAAATGGCAAATGAACCAAAAGAATGAGCTTTACTGTGAGACTCTGTAAATGGACTAATAGGTGTGATAGAGGCTTCGGGCTCTTGGTTAACCCTAGTCTTTGAGGCTATGCTCATCAGGTGGTTGGTAGTCTTTAAGACTCTTGCTTAGGCTCAGTCTTTAGGGCTCAACTGCATATTCCAGTCTTTAACATGTTGTTAGTCTCAGCTTGTAACTGGTAAGACTCCAGATCTATAAGTACTGGTTAGTTGTTGGTGCTAAGGTTCCAAATTGTGCTTAGTCCCAGTCTAACTCTTAAAGACTCTTGATTATTCCCAGTCTTTAAAGATCTACCTCTCAGCAGGTCCTAGTTTTTAAGGCTCTAACAATTGGTTAGACCCAGGATTGAAAGCTTGCCCTCTTGGTTATACCTAATTGTTAGGGCTACTACTTCTCCTTATGCCCAATCTTTAAGATCATACCTCTTCATTAATCCCAGTCTTTAAAGCTACACCTCTTGGTTAGACCATGTCTTTACTTGCCTTGTACCAGATTTTATGGCTCCAACCCTCGGTCGGTTCCAGTTGTTAGGGACTAACTTTTCAGTATTATTCAAAGGGAATTCAAAGAGAAAAGAATATAATATAAGTGATAGATGTGTGGCTTTTCAGTTTTTCCTCCCAGTAGGTGATTTAAAAAAAAATCATTACAGTTTTGTTGAAAACAGTTAACTGACACCGTCCCAGGAAGTGCAGGCACTCTTGAATAGGTCTAAATTGTGGCACTACATGTGGGTGTAACTATGTACAGGAAAGAGGGCTTGTGTTCACTCAAACACTTATGCAACTTAACACTTGTACAGTACCGTATCTATCCAAGCATACACACAAAGATATCTATATTTAGAGATTTGGCAGCTCCACTAGCTGGTAGTGTAACTCTCTGGCTTCATCTCCAACATATGGCAAGAATGGAAACCTGTTAAGTCTCTTATAGCGTAGGTCGATCTGATGGAGAAGAGATCAGCAAAGTATTATTATTATTATTATTATTATTATTATTATAGAGGTGGCTCTACTAGATAAGCAAGATGCAATGAGTTCTAAATTGCTCGAAAGTGCTACAGGGTTCAAAATGGTGCCAAGTCATGTAGCGTGAAAGCTGTTGCCAACGTAGCGCACAAGAGCGAACAACTGGCGCATTCAACAGGAGACACTGGAGGAGAATCAGCACAACCTAGAGCCTCTGAATGAGCCCTTATTGTAATGTTTACTGCAACACAAGGCTCACTTGTTGGCTGTTTGAGGGTGTGTGTGTGTTTGTGCGTTAGAACGTGACCTGGTGCTGCACTCTTTATAAATTCCTCACTTGTATGGACTGACCCTGTTTAGCTTTTTTTTCCCTGTCGTGTGGGTTTGCTCTGTGTAGTGAATCATCTGAGCTGCTTCAGTGTGGCATCGTTTAAGCCCTCTATAATAAGATAATAATAAGATGATATCAGACTTGGAAAAAAAAAGATAATCTGTGATATGCATTGCTCATGACAGAGCATAAACGGATATCTGGAAAGCTACTTTATATGGCTATTCTCCTAGCTGTCGCACTTCCTGTTTCTACTTGAAGAGGTGTAAAAATGATTATGGATGTACATGGTGCACAGATTTTTGAGAATCTCTAGTAGCAACATTTCAGAGCCTTGGAACACTCGAGAGGACTGAGTTCACCAAATCGTCACGAGATGCTCTTACCTCACTTGATCCTACGGAGGAATGTCGAGAGCCGTGTTCTTCAAAGGAAATGAAATTGGTGTATAATATAGCCATGGAGAAGTTTGTATGTGTGTGTGGTCTGTGGCTAAGAGACAGAAAGTGCAAGAGTTTCCCGAAAGCACTATCAAACAGTGGTGCAAGCTTCACTTTAGACACTCCAGGCTTGTTTCTCTGTAAAGCTTTCGGGATATGTTTCAATCAGATAAGGGCACAGCTAAAGTGTGCGGGGCTCACTTTAAGTCTCAAATGTTTTCACTTGTTTGTCGTACCTTGGAAGTGACCCGGGCCAAAAAGGAAGTAGTCTCAGGCTTGTATTATGCTGTTTGAGTTTTTTAAACCTGACGAGTCAGAACATGTGCATTATTATTATTATTATTATTATTGCATCTATAGTAACAGCTCATGCACAGGGAATTGTACCACATAATCTAACACTAATAACAAACAGAATTTTGCTGAAACAGAGAAAACATATAATGTTATAATCCTAAAATACAGGAATCTGAGGCTACAGTGAGCACAGGTTCAACAAAACTGGGCAGCTGAAGATTGCAATTTCGCACCATTCTGTGTAAAATCTACAGACTGTTAGGTGTGAAACTCCCAGGAGATCAGCAGTTTCTGAAATGCAACAGCCTAGCACCGACAACCATGCCACGCTCAAGGAGGAGCTGGCGTTTTTTCCCTCATTCTGTTAGATTTAACATTAACCGCAGCTCATGACCTGTAGCGGCATGATTTTATGCATTGCGCTGCTGCCACATGGTTAGCTGACTGGATAACTGTATGAATGAGCAGGTGTACAGGTGTTCCTATTAAAGTGGCAGGTGAGTGCATGACAACGTGCTGTATAACTGCTAGTGAAAGAAATAGGGTATAGGCTACATACCTGTATATACATGAGCTAGATGTTAAAAGACTCAAAACACTCCTGGCAATAGTAGACACCTTGCTTTGTCAACAAGTACACTGATTACAGTACACACACACAAACACACACACACACAAACACACACACAATAATTGCACACACAAATCACCAGCTAGAACCACTTCAACTACACACAACCTCCCAGCAGACTTCCCTTCTCATTTTACACATGCACACACACACACACCACACTCTCTCACACACACAGTGAGACTGATCTATTCTTACATCCATCAGTTTGGCATGTTGCTAATGGCATTTTGTCCCCCAGTCTGCAAATGCCAGTCACGCTAAATCATACCGCACAGCAGTGTGTGTGTGTGTGTGTGTGTGTGTGTGTGTGTGTGTGTGTGCCTCTTAAATTCTGGCTCTAAATATTACAATGATTCCAGCCACACTGTGTGTGTATTGTGTGTAGTGTATACTGTGTGTGTGTGTGTGTGTGTGTGTGTGTGTAGTCAGCTGTACATTGACAGGCCTACAGTGCTGTTTAACACAAATGCCAGATGCTTATTGAAATAATTTTTCCTCCTTAAGGCACTCCACAGTCATACACATACACACACACACACACACACACACACTCACACACACAGAATACACATAGGAGGAATGGAGTAAACAGTGTAAGGTCATCATCAGTGACTTCTCTGACCTTATAATTTCCCCTCTGGTGATGTGTGTGTGTGTGTGTGTGTGTATGTGTTCTAAGAGTGCAGAGAAATTATGTACACTACCCACTAAATGAATGTCAGTGGGTAATGGATTAGCACTAGAGATACATAATCTGAGTATCATTCATTCATTTGTTTTTCAATGTGAAACCAAAAATCAAAAACAGAAAAAACATTTTTTTCAATATTTGTTTCCAAAACTAACTAATAAACGGTAGTTTTCCAATTTTCCGATTTAATGCTTAAATAAAAAATGGAAACCAAGTGGAGAACAAGTGCTCATATCCCATTTAGGTTTTTTTATTTGACACAAGTAGCATGACCTGGAAGTGACTGTACTGTCGTTGCTAGGATACGCACCTCAAGTGTAAACAACACTCGAAAGAACAGGATTAAGACTCTATTAAGACAGTAATATGAAAATGATGTGTTTGTTAATGTTGAAACTAAACTTATCTATTGAGGACATAATGGCCGTTTCCAATTATCTGTCTTTTCCATGTTCCTTTGACAAAGCATAAGACTAACTTTCAAGCTAATAGCAGATTGTTCAACTTCTAGTCTTCTAGATTAAGCAAGTCTAGTATTGTCTAGCATCGTCATTTCATTTAAGTGTCTTAATCTCTGCTTAAACACCTGAGTAGGGAGAGTAGCTGTGTTTGTTCACTTATACATCACTTGGCAATGGACAGAACAAAGTGGGAACAAACCAACAATCAGTTGATTGCCTGCTGCAAGAATTCAAGAGCTCTCCACCTGCATAAATTACCTTTCATTAACCTAATGAATGGACGGCATAAATAAAGGCATTCGATTTTTGTGTGTACAGTATGTGTAGTAACAGGTAAGAGCGGTGCAACAGAAAATCGTTCACCCTTTCATTGGGAGATTACTAGTTTGATTCCTGATGATGACATAGCTATCAGAGGCTGAGAACTTGAGAACAAATTGGCTTTCCAATTGAAAAGATGCGGTTGGCTGCCTTCACCTGCCTCAAAGGAAGCATAGTAATAGCCAGGAATCGGCAGTGACTAAATTAGGGAGCAAATACAAGGGTAATTGCAAAAAAACAAAACAAAAAAAACCCCAGTTATTCTTGTCATAATTTGGTCCGTGCTCTTTAACAACTTGTAGCTTTAAGTTAAGCGTACGTGAAATTTTGCAATCGGTTTCATGATGTTTTTTAAGTAATGACATTTCCATGCAAATCATCTGCAGCACTTTCAATATGTTAAAAATTATCGTTCCGCCACAAGCATACGATGCACAGTAACAGACCAAACATTCACTAGCATGCTCTTTCTGCCGCACTGTGCTAACCAAGCTAACCTCCACCACTACACATCCATATGCAACAAATCATTAGGGCTCGTGAAACGTATCCTTTTCTTCGCAAACAAACAAATGTCGTGACTTGAAAAGCACAAATGTTACGCCTGAAGTAGGCTATGCTTAATATTTAAAAAAAATGGGGTAATATAATTTGTTACATATTGATCTTATTCAGATAGCGTAGCAGAAGAGGTGGGCGTGGCTAAAATTGGTCTCCTACAGAGCATCACACAGCAAACCTTGACATCTTAAGTGAAAATATCTTGAATATAGTCAAATTTATCTAGTGTTTCCTTTTAAAAGATTTCAATAAAGAACCGGACGGCACGGCACGGTGGTGCGGTGGTTAGCACTGTCGCCTCACAGCAAGAAGGTCCTGGGTTCGATCCCCGGCTCACACAGGGTGCCTTTCTGTGCGGAGTTTCAATGTTCTCCCTGTGCATGCGTGGGTTTCCTCCGGGTGCTCCGGTTTCCTCCCACAGTCCAAAGACATGCAGATTAG
>JAQQZU010000036.1:24766469-24776672 GCA_030068025.1 Parauchenoglanis punctatus | reverse complement strand
GCCCGAAGATGCTGGGATTGGCTCCAGCTTCCCCACGACCCAGACGGATAAAGCGCTATAGATAATGGATGGATGGACATAACGCTCCCTACAAATTTGGACAAAGGACTGTGAGCAAGAATCAATGAAATATGTAATCGTGACTAGTAGGAACACAGAAAGAACAGGAGCACGGGGTCTAACGACCTGACGTGGAAGACTCATCCAGCACAGCACAGAGTAAACAGGATCTATAAACCACAGCAGAGTAAAACATTACAGGCACAAGAGCTACAGAGAGGACTGATGACTTGCTTTTCTGAAAGGCTAACGTAATTGCGGTGGGCGAGTGGGAACCTCGGGACACACTCGCGCAAGCTTGACTAGCAGGATAGGATCGGTGGCCAAAGAGCATCTCTTTCCTCTGTCTGAGAAAGGATGTAATTAGATCTGCTATTTCTGGCACACAGAACGAGAGAGAGAGAGCGAGAGAGAGAGAGAGAGACTCACTCTCTCAGATCTACAGCTGCTCGATAATCAGCCAGAATCTTAAAGCTGCAGGCATATTTAACCTGTGACTGCTTTCTAATGAGGTTAATGTCGCGCTTCTGGAAACATTTTACTAATGTTTGCAGGATTTTTTCTTCTTTCAGAGTAAAGTGGGCGGGGCTAATAATGCATATAACTTGTATAAATGTCACCCTGAGCTTAGTTATAATTAAAGTAGGTTGACTCCTATATCTACTGTCTTGAATCTTAAATCTGCTGGAGCGTTGAATCAAACTGGGAGTCTTAGACAAACAGATGTCAAACAAACACACTCATTAGAATATTACAACCGTGCCCTCTTCATGTCCATCTGAAATTCAGCAGAATTTTCCCAACGCACGGAAGTATTCTAATCTTGTTTAAATAACAAGTACAAATTTGATTAGAAGCAGGTATTTTTAAAATTATATTTTGTTAGACTTTAAAAAGAAGTATCAGTGACCTCATTTTTTTCTTTTTCTTTTTTAACATAGCCCTATTGTTTTACTACCAGTTAATGATTTGCTTTGTTAGGTTTTTACATTGTCCTCAAAAAACGAAAAACTCAGAAAAGACGGTACACTCTATAAAACTCAAAGGTTTTAAATCCACCTAAATAAAAGCTAAACCTACCGATTCCAAATTTAGGAGGAATAAAATAAGCAAAGAACTCCGTTTTATTGTATGACATGGCCTTGAGTTGAACTCTGACCCTTGGGTGTTTCCCTGAACAGTGTATAGAGAGTTCCATCTATTTGGCTTCCTGTATCCATTAAGCAGATCTCCGCCAAACAGGCGAACACATCCTGTGTGTGTTTGCGTCACGAAGAGAGACGGTCGTACTTTCAGTTTAAACCTTCAGGAAATTGCACTGGCAAAATGTCTCCATGCGTAAACATTTTCTCCAAAGCCTTATTCGATTTCTGTGATTCGATTACAACAGCATAGCCGTTTTACAGCCACGCTACTGATGACAAGCTGACTAATCTTGGAGCAACAGTCCAACATTGGTAGAAAACCCGCTGTGACTCAAAGTGTCCAGCTGCTACTGGGTGGAACTGCTTACAGAGGCAGGGGATGGAGATATGAGATGGTATGTATACATGATGTCAACGACCCAGAGTGTGAATGCATGTGTTGAGAGCATTAGGCTAGGTGTCATCCAGTAACTGTGTATATATGAACAACTTCATCTGCTTTACATACCCAGCTATTATCAGCAATATGCTGAGTAACAGTGAGGGAAACTGGGAGTGGGCGGGACTAACAGAGGTCAAAAGGCCAAAAACATCTTTTGTTCATCCATCCCACCACCTAACTTCTCGGGAAGACTGAGCAGGCCAATATGGCCACCATTATATCCCAGCCCACGCTCCTGAACCCACCTTGGACAGAATGTGTCACATCAGCAGCCAGGAGCCAGACACACACTGAGCCATTGTCCAAACTGGATCGAGTCCTCAGAGCTGACATTTCAGATCCTGTTATGTCTAGAAAAGACAGTGGGTCTTATTAAAACTTTATGTAAGAGCCCTAAGGCTGACTGACGCCTCAGTTTGACCTCGATAGAAAGAATACTCAAATATATCTATAAAGAGATACAGGACATTTTATCTCATAAACGTAAGGGACTATTTCCTTACTCATTACTGTGTGTCAGGTCAACATGCAGCCAGCGGCTGTAAAAGCAGGGAAACTTTATTGAAGCAAGCGGGCAAACAAACTCAAACACGTAAGGCAAAGACAAGGCAATGGGTATATCAAAGTTTAGGCAAGGGCAAATTCCAAAAAAAAGCAGGAAATGTTCAAAAACACTAAGCAAACAGGTACATCAAAGGCTATGGCTGTGGCAAGGTCAAAGTTCAAACAGAGGTCAAAAACCAGAGCGTCAAAACCATCAACAATGACTCTGCAATAAGAGTGATACACGTTAACGCTTCGCAATAAACTGAACGAACTAAATTCCTTAAATTAAATGAATACTGATTAAACTCAAAACAGGTGAAACCAATCAATACTCAGGAGACTGTGAAGGGTATGGTGAGTGCTGGGAATTGCAGTCCTCATCGGTCACACTTGGATAACCCGTTTTTGACAATAGTAGACATTTAAAAGTAATAGGCTGTTATACTGTTTTAGGAAAATAATCAACGATGAGACGTGATGTGACCAGCAATAAAGTGGAGATACTGTTACCACCCTGAAGTTGACTCACTATCCAATAACAACACACCCGAACGTGGTTTATTCCTTTTGCCAATGCTAACAATTTTAATACAGGAAAGAATGATACCTGTTTACCCATTGAACGTTGTTGAATGTTCATGAAACAATTAAGTACCGTAACGTACATACTTGACAGAATCCTTCCAAAAATCTAAAGAAATATCTTCCTACAGAAATTGTCACCATATCACTCATTTATTAAATCCATTTATATAGAGAGTATACCATACAAGTCTAAGTTACTATTGAAATATTAATGCATTTAGAACAGACACATAAATGCTATCAGCAGCCGAACAACTGTTATGAAAAAAAATCAATGACCAATCAGAATCAGGAATTCGACAGCGCTCAGGAAGTCAACTTATAGGAGGTGTCAGTGTTAGCAAGACAGCTTGAATCTGTGTGACAGAGTCTCACACATACACACACAGATAACTGGTGGTCCATCCCTTAGCAAACACTCATGACTCAGCAGGTAGATATTACTCCTGTTATCTTTTTTTCAAAGTTAGCCACCCAGATAATACATCTCCTACCAGCCCACTGCTCAAACACCACTGATACTGCTCATAATAAAGCTCTTTTGAAAGGCATAGTGTATGTGCTACATTCACGGCATTTGGCAGACACCTTAGCCAGAGCAACTTACAGAAGTGAAAGGACATTTATCTCATTTATACAACTTTTAATCAAGGGTTAATAGCCTTGCTCAATGGCCCAGTAGTGGTAGTTTGGCAGCGCTGAGAGTTGAACTCATAACCTTCTGAGCAGTAGTCGTCCAATGTCTTAAGCACTGAGCTACAATCGCCTGGACTTAAATAGTCAACAAAAGTAACAACTGACCTTCAACACAGTGCTTTTACTAATTTTTTTTTTTCAGTGAAATTGACCACACTGCAATAAAAAAATAAATAAATAAAAGACTACAAAAAAGTCACTTGACCTTTTTTCTGCTGCTGTTGTTGTCCAGGCACCTCAAAGTTTGACGTATTGTGCATTCTGAGATGCTTTTCTGCTCAGCACTTTTGTAAAGAGTGATTATTTGAGCTACTGTAGATTTCCTGTCAGCTTAAAGCAGCCTGGCCAATCTCCTCTGACCTCACTTTTCCATCCATGGGACTTCCGCTCATCGGATGCTTTTTGTTTGTTATGTCTGATAATCCAAGAGATCAGCAGTTTCTGAAAAATTCAAACCACCTCGTCTGGCAACAACATCCATGCCACAGTTAAAGTAACGGAGATCGCGTTTCACTTTTTTTGCGAATATTAACTGAAGCGCTTGGCATGTATCTGCATGATTTTATGCAATGCGATGCACAATTTTGGCTGAAAACGGATGCTAAAGCCTTCAGTAACGTGGTTTTATTATTAAAGATTCATTGTGATACTGAAAATCTGTCACTTACATAGTTACCAAGGGGAAATTCAAGCAATAGGTATATCCTTAACTGCAATTAAATTATAGGTCGACACCTCATAAAATCTGTGCAAGAACGTCAGGTAAGGACTGGAAGTTGTGTTATACACAGATAAGAAAACGATACAGATTCCAACAATGTGAATAAAATACCATACTGTGATTACATTCATCTATATATATATATATACACACTACAGTAAACGCTTTGATGTTTATGGCTGTAGATTGGCCAACATAATTTATTCAAAATAATCTGTGTAGGTTGAATTCATTTGGCATTCACATGATTCAACCTACACAGATTATTTTGAATAAATTATGTCATTCCGGCCCTGGATTCAGCACTTGTCTTGTCACCATTGGGATTTCCACTGGGATTTCCCAATGGTGACAAGACAAGTGCTGAACCCAGGGCCAGGATGCAGCCTCTCTAGCTCATCAACTTCCTTCTCCAATTCGTTGAGTAGACAAAGGTGATCAATAGCAGGGCGCTTCCTAAATAAACAGTCGGTGCCAAGGCGCCCCATCTCCACCAGGGCCCAACACACAGTATTATCAGCCGTCTTCATCATTACCGCCCTGGCCAAAGTCTACAGAGGATATAAAAACACTTCCCAATCAAATAGCACTGGGAGCAGATGCCATTAAACTGCTTTTGTTACCGTGCAATATGGCCCAAGCAAACACATGAAAATAGAATCAGTGTCGTTGGTAAAAATTAATTACGGTCACAAATTGGCGAGTTTAATACAACCTAGTCCAATGAACCGCTCCAGGGATTCCATGTGATATTATAACACGATGCTTCGAATGAGAAAGAGATGATCATTATCCAAGCTCTATTCATTGAGACTTAAAAATTCATCTGCTTCAGACCTCAATGGCAGGGACTTCCTCAGGGACAAAAAAACGGTTTGAACAATGTCAGGTACAGCTCCGTCTAAATGTCATAATGTGGAGGGATGACGGCGGGAGTGCGAGAGGGTGAGAATGTGGATTAATTAGGCTGAAAATGACCTTTCTGATTCAGACACCGTCACAAGTGGAGGAGATTTACAAGAGTACAGAAGTTACCTGTTATCGCTGGACAAAGAACATCCATCCACCCCCTGTGTCACTTAAAAAAAGGTCCAGGTTTGTGTTCACCTGACTATCAAAGTGCAGGAATAATTGGACTCCAGGACTAAGAGTTTGACTACAGTTGCAATGCACTGCAAAAGAAACAGCATGCCAAACTAAGAGGAAAAATAAATCCAACATGGACTATCACAACACAAACACTTCACCCTTAACTTTTTCAATGAGTACAGGAGTATTGGGGAACCTTTGTAAATGTCTACAGACTCGTTAGCTGGTTTACATTGGCTCTCTAGCATGGGTTGTAGAGTTATCCCATTCACCACTGCTCACAACATGGAACACTTCTCCAATATTGGAAGAGAAACGGTTTTAGAGATGTTTTTGGAGCACTAGCAAGTCCATGTTGGATTGTAATGTAAACCGTAGCCATCAGAGCTTCACAGCACCATTTCACACCAAATAAGAAAACTCCATCCAACAGATAAAAGACCGAACTTCCAAACTCTGTGACATGTGAGGCAATACTGGCCCAGATGTAGCTTTCAGATATCAAATAGTAGCGCGTGATTGGACGTGCTGTTATAGTAAAAATCATCAGTGACATTGATTGGAGCAGAGTTACTGATACAACCCTGAACTTGATTATTTTCCAGCGAAAGGACAACCCAAATTGTTTAATTCCTCCTACCTCAACAATTGTTTATTAGTTAAAAACGTTGTCACACTTTCTAACCACTTGCAGATACGTTTAATTTTGTCGAACGTCTGCTAAACAAGTGAATTCCTGTAATTGTTTATGTTGTCATGTTACAAAGTTACCTGGTGGTCAGCTCAATTTAAGTATGGAAACTCATGTATGAACAGAAGCATTAAATATTAAGGAAGTGTTCGAAGCGTTATAAACATTTCAGGGGTTTTTTGCTTATTAGATTACTTATGAGAACCTTTTGTATTGGTTCCTTCGAAAGGGAAGCTTATTACATAACCACTTATTAAAATCCACAGGGGGTAAAAAAAAAAAATGATAGATAACGAAACCTAAACTGTCAATTTTCCAAAACATCCATTTGTTTGGCAACTGTTCTTGGGTCAGTTAGAAACATGACCCTTCTGACCTGAACTGGTTTACAAGCTTGATGGAACTGGTACTGATTACTGGGTGATCCAAGCACATCACGTCCCAAGCTGACCCAATAACGACATCATGAGAGCAGAGCTGGGACGTTTCCCATGGACTCAAACAGCCCCCAGGCCTGGACTCTAAATCCCCCCACACTCCCAACCACCGCAATGACCACCAGCAGCACTCAAAGCAAACAAATACTAGATAAATTACCAAACCCATTTTAGTAATATAATACAAACAAGTAACAATATTTTTATTTATAGCATCTATCTCACAGATTGCTTTGCAAAAATTTGTCCATGGGTTCAATCTGAAGTCATATGCACCAATTCAATTATGATTGTTCGAAAAAGTGCCCTGTTCCCTCAATACAGCAACGTGTAGGCTATTATAGATGTACCGTACCAGCTAAACCAGTACACCCTCTCATATTGTAATGCATTTTGGGGTTTTGGTGGATATTCTCCCTCAAGACAGCAAAAAACAGCAAAATGGTGAACTATAAGGATAATAGGGTGTTATTTTGGTAGGACAGTAAGACCTTTTGGTGCGTATGTAATAGTAAAATACCACTAATAGAAAAGCAACGACTTCATTTTCAGCAAAACAAAAAAAAGAGGGGGATCAAATGGCTAGTTGATCATTTTAAATGTATGAATTGAGTATGTAATAAAAGATTTATGCATTTATTCACAACAGTTCAAATGATTCAGAGGTGCAAACATTGCTAGAAAGAAATGCTTAGCAAACAAACTCAATGTTGCCAAAAAAACAACATACATTGGTGGACAAGACGCTATATTTCTCCTCACGTGTCTCCTGCGACGGAAAAAATCTGACTTTGTAATAAGTACCTCCACCATTTTTTAATCTTCTTACTTTCTATTGGCTGCCAAACCCAAGGCTTGCAATTTCACCCTTACAAAACCGGCACGAATCATAAGCAACCGCTAATAGAAGCCATTGTACGTGCTTTATGCCCCGAATGAATATGCTTTTCTGGCAGGCGAATTTTATCCCCATTTTTTTTAACCGTTGCTTAACCTGCAAAAGCAGAGACGTGTAGTTTTCCTGTAGCAAGGGATTAAGGAAATGCATGTTTCATTATTCTAATGATGATGATAAGTGAGATTTGGTGGTCCTAATGAAAAAAGCATTACGGTGAAGAAAAGTGGTTATAATGGATGATAATACTAGAAAACAAGCGCAAGGCAGGCTGTAGAAATGATGAGCTCCATACCGCTTCCCACCTTAAAAAGGTGCCAGAATGGGACGACGACGATGACCATGGTATTTCTGCTATTACTGCATGTGCATAAAGCTCACTGCCGTGCATGAGATCACATCTCTAAAGCCTTCAGATCATGATATACACTCTGAAGACTCCCACTGTCACTGAATTATCAGCTCAGGATCGATTAAAGCAGGGAGGGTTACATTCAATCACCTCACTGCCAGACACAACAATTCAGGAGGCAGCTTCTTGATTTTCAGGGTCGTCGATGAGCTCTGGAAAATCGACAACCAGTCAATCTTCGAGATATACGATTAGCGCAGTGCTGGCTCTCTGAACTACTTTGCACTCACATGATTTCATCCGTAGTGCTGCACTGGGCCAATATATTACCTCGTACTGGAATTCATTTTAGGTTGATTTGGCATCTTAACGGCAGATTGGAAGAGCTTTGCGCCAGGCGTGTCAGCGACTCCGTGTTTAGGCTTGATTTACTGATACCGAATATAACTGGATCCACGTCGCGTACGCCAGATTGCAAAAACAGACTGCGCAGGTGATGCTAAACAGCTTTGATTTCATGGCACGGTTAGCAAACGTAAGTGGCTGTCTATCACTTCATAGTTTAGCCAGAATGAAAAGCCTTTGGACTCACACTATGTAATCACACTGATCAATTACACACGCTGCAGGTGGTCCGCGCTATTCCAAGGCCGGAGCTCTAAAAGTAGCATGACGGCACGCTGGCGACAGCCTAATAGCGTGCAGCTGAGCTCTTCATCCAGCACCAGTCTCTCGGCCGAACAGGAAGGCGGTAAGGGAAAGGCCTGGGAACCTTGACATCATCTGCTGCACACACACCTATAAAAGGGTGCAGCGCTCTCAAGAGACGAACGGGCCGAAGATTAAAGGGGCAGCGTTTATTTTTAATCCCCACTCCAATTCCTGAGGTCAGCATCGTGCTGGGAGAATTGCCTGGACGAGGTGAGGGTCTGTCCAATAAACACACCATGTGTCCCTGAGGGCCCGGAGCAGGGCTCCCGAAAGGAGAATAACGCAGCCAAATACAACAAGCTTATTATTCACACACAAACACACAGAGCTATGATTGAGTATGTCTGTTATACCAGTTAACTCATCGGATACTTGCTTTATAAAGGCATCCAGGTTTAAACATCCAGGGAACTGGTTGTACATAACGCCTGGGAAATTGCAACGTATAACTTTGCTGTTGATTATTATGTTTTGTTAACTCTTTGGTTGGTTGTACAGTCGAGCTATTTCTACGGAATGAGCATTTATGGTCTCTGGCTAATTTCCATACATCATTTTCCTATTTTTAAATGAGGAAGACCATTCAAGATTAGGAAACGCGCCTGAAGAAAAACTCCAACTCAGAAAAAAAACGCTCGCAACATTCATACGAAGCCGTTGTGTGTTCCTTGGATGAGGTCATGGCCATAAAAGAGCTATGTGCAAAAAAATTCACACCTTATTACAGTCGCTTCTTTGATCGACAGTTAAGATCCTCCTGCTGAGTATTTTGACACTTCGGACACATTTGAAGCATGCTGGATACGGTATTTCGTTTCTGCAATTCAAGAACAGCCCTGAACACTTGACATTAAGAGGCTGTTGATGTCAGGAAGAGCTGGTGCCATGCACAAAAGTGAGCGCAGAAAGAGTGCAGACTCCACTAGCGGCGTGGAGTCAGGATCGCGTCACAGTGACGGGATTAAACCGGGATTAAGAAGGCATGACGATGCAAGTGAGTCTCAATTTTGTTAAGCACAAATGCACAACTTTACACCTGGATTCACTTCAGTATAATTGGGTAACATTTAAAAAAACCGATAATGATCGCCTAGGCATGCTCACGCACCTGTCTGTTTATGCGAATTCTACATCTGCACCTGACAAACGGAAACGGAAACTGTTGGAAAAGGCAGGCTGTAGCCAGGATATTAATAAAAGAAGATTTCAAATTACGTGGTCCGGTCTGTAAACATTTCAGACAGATTTACAAAAGCTTTCGCAGCGCCCATTATTTCAATTCCCGCTGATATATTCCGATAACTGCTGATTTACATTGAGGGACACCAAACTCCATCAAAGGCAAAGCTCAAAAAACAGCTGAATATGGTAAAATGGCTACTAGAATATCAACCTTCAGTAATTCATCATAACACAGGAAAAAAGATGAGGGTCAAAACCAGGAAATGCATTGAGCTAGAAAACTGGAAACAGGAAGACAAGGATTGGGCTTCGTGACAAGAACGCATGGTGAGGCTTTCGAACTCTCCCTCCTATTATAGGGTGCCATTATTTTATCCTAATTAAATGCCGAGTCATTTTGACTTAATATATGGATCTGTTTTGGATCCTGATCTTTTACCGATAACGGATGTCAACCTCAACCAAAACCTTTTCCATAAATATATGCTGCATTTCCTTTCACAGATATACCATTGCAGGTTAGGACTATGAAGAGTTTCACCAATATAATTTTATATATTTATATGTCAATATAATGGTGCAGTGGTTAGCACTGTCGCCTCACAGCAAGAAGGTCCTGGGTTCGATCCCCGGGTCACCCAGGGTGCCTTT
>JAQQZU010000036.1:24754596-24766369 GCA_030068025.1 Parauchenoglanis punctatus | reverse complement strand
AGAGAGAGAGAGAGGGAAGGAGAGAGAGAGAGAGGGAAGGAGAGAGAGAGAGAGAGGGAAGGAGAGAGAGAGAGAGGGAAGGAGAGAGAGAGAGAGAAGGGCCTGTCCTTCATGTCGGAAAGGAAATTACACATTTGAAAAAAAAAAACAGCAGGAACTTTATGCAACTTTGTGCAACACACAGACCTTTGAGCCTAAATATTCACTGGGTAAAGCTCATTTGAGAGCCATCTGTGAGAGAGTGAGACCTCAGCAGTTACGGTTATGAGATCAAATCCCAGGACTGTCTGAGAAGCGCTGCTGGACCGAAAGCTGCAGCAATCACATTTGTTCATTTTCAATTAGACATGATAGCCGAGCGGTAATGAGTAGAGCAGCGTGATAATGGCGGAAAGAGCAATTATGTTGCTCTTTTACTTACTATTAAAATCATCATTTTTGCTTATTACATTTCAGCCTGCCAATTTAGAAACTATTTTATTGCACTGTATAATTTGTGAGTCAACAAATAACAATAAAAGGCAGTAAAAACGATGGAGCCTCCTTACTAGATTCAGCTGAGCTCATTGCTCTTCTTCGACCTGATTGGTCAGAATTCCTCATTTATAGCGGTCAGGGCTGAAGCTGCTCCTTCATGCTTTCCGACATGGGAAAGTTTTCAGGATTTTGCGTATGACGCTGCATCTCCTTTGCCTTATTACCTTCGAGAGCGAGATACAAGAGAGGCTGGTGACGGAACGACTGTCTAAAGCTGCTGCAAGGGTGAGTCAAATGAAAAACGGAAAAGTGCGACATCGGTTAGAGAAGCGGCCTGTGCGCGGCTGTAACTTACGCGAGTCGGCAGCGAACGTTTTTTGGATCGCTAATAGAAGCACTCGGTTGAAAGACCTTCAGGAGGAAGAAGTGCAACAGGTGGTGCATCGGTGGCATTTATTAGTCACTTTATTAACTGCAAAATCACTTCATTGGAAAGTATACTCAAAAGTTTGACCTATATGTAGGCCCTCGCCAAACTGTTACAAGGTTGGAAGCATACAGTCGTACAGACTCGCTGCCTAACAAGCAGCGCCTGACCTCAGCAATGCTCTTGTAGCTGAATGAGCTTCAGAATCAAGTGGAAGCCTTCCCAGAAGAGTGGAGGTTATCATAATAGCAAAAGGGGGACTTTTTTATTAGATTCAATTCATTCCAATCTGAATCCAGGCTGTGCAATGGAATATCAGCTTTCGGAATATCAGCTGAAACCTGTTGCGCTGACATTAATACATTGACCTTATGCGACACAAGTGTCACGACACAAATAGCAGCGGTACGCTTTAATTACATATCAGTACCTCCATGTTGAGCGTGCTGGCCATCACCAAGGCCTTTACTCGTCACCTCGCACCTTTTTCTCCCATCTTTATGCTTTATGTTCACTGTTCCGGCTGGAATTCTCAATGCACCAATCAGACACAACAAACCAAGATTTGGGAAAAAAAAAGCAGGAAGGTCCAAGCCATGCAGTTTGGGAGAAAGTTTGACTCGGAAGTGCAATCTGCAAACAGGATCCAGGCAACAGCGCTACTCTTTCGTTCCCTTCTTCGTCAATTAAGGTTTGCAGTCAGCTTCCTGCAGTGCAACAGCATCAGGAATACCAAACAGTGTAATTTGCTCCAAATGCTTCTCACCAGGATCGAGGAGTCATTCGTTCTCGTCCCGAGCGTCGCGTTGTAAACGCAGGCTCATAAAATCCGTCCATTTTTTTTTAGTGCTTCAAAAGCAACTTGTCTTGTTTTACTCCAAAGCTTTCAATTGTAACAACTCAACTCAACTCTTTTCTTGTTTTTGGATCATTCTTTGAGAAACTTTTACACATGGATCTTGTGGAGAACTTCCTGTCGTATCGGCTGTGTTCCAATCCGTTGTTAAATGTGATTCCGTTTCTTTGTTGACAATGAGGAACAGGGTTGAGTTTTTAGCACAGAATTAACCAGTAATTAACTAGCATCCGTGACGGCATGATGACATTTTAATGATTTATGTTTGTTGGGGTTTTTTAATTCGAGTGCAATCTATAATTTGGATATCAGACCTGTTCATCGGTTAATATCCTTCAAAATAAGAATGAAAAAAGATTTCATAGACTGTACGTTTCTTATTTCCGTGATGTTGCAACTTCCTGTTATTCACGTAACAGGGTTGAGTGAAACAAAAATCTACATTTTTCCATAACCTTTAACGGCCGAAGCAAGGAAAAGGAGGATGAGACTTAAAATGGATTCATGAATTAATGCAAAAAATAACAGGATTTGTCGTGAAAAAGCTGTTTCTTTAATGCTGTAGAGGTTTATTTTATTTATGCACACAGGCTGTTATGAAGAACACGTTGTTTTTTTTAATCACCGACAAATTCTTCTTAATGGATGCCAAATGGCTTTTTTTTTTTGTCTTGTATGGTATCTCTGCCTCAATCAGTAACGGTGCTGCTGCTCTATTCAGTTCTCGTAGCAGAACAGCTGTCCCCAGCCTCACAGCAGCACTAGAAGCGCAGCTCCAGATGTGCGGCCACATGGACGGGGAGACTCGTCTTGCTCTAAGCGGTTTTCCAGCACTGAAAGCAATCATATTCGACTCATAGCGCTAATCTCTATCAGGCATATAATCTCATGGTGCTATGATGGCTGATCTGGCAGACTTTCGTTCAGAGTGAAAATCGTTCACTCTGTCTCTCACTACGTCAAAGACGTTTCGCTCTTACTTCTTGGTCAGTATTCAAATTCAGGTGATGAAACAAAGTTGTTTTAAAAATACAGTGCTCATGGTGTTCGGCAAAGCTAACGACTGTGTAATCGAAGCTCTATGGCTACAGCTGGTAAGCTTAAACATGTATTCTTGGGGGGTGTGCGCTTGTTGTAAAAAAAAAATAATAACCACAGGTGCCTGTGTACTGTATGGCGTTACTATAGAAACGAAGCTGCTCATACGCATTCAGATACAGATGTTGCGATTGCCTTGCATGTTGAATTCTGCACAGTTAATGGTTAATGCAGAAATGGCTAGCTATATTCTTTCATATAAATAGGATTTTTTATTTTAACGGACTACTGTGTATAAATGTGAAGTTCATTGTGATTTTTATTATTTGTTCAACAGGCAACCGAATAATCCCAGAAATCTGGGTCAATATATAGAGATTTATAGTATTTTGAATTATACAGCGATCGAAATCTTTGGCCATGACGCCAATTACTAATCTCAGGGTGCAGACAGAGCAGAGACAGTCTTACTGGGATTAATAATTCAGTCTCGGCGCTCAGGGCGCCATGCAAGTGATACATGACGGTCTGAAAAGGCCACATTTACTGCTCTCATTAAAAAATACAGCTCTACAGCTTTTCAACGTAACCCACTACATCTTTCTTGTATGTACGGACAGGAATCTGAACACGTTTCGCTGTGCAGACAAAAGCTGTTTAGTCAAACCTCGTTTATAAGCGACGTCGAAGGTGCAAGTGTTGAATTTCATCAATCGAAGTTGGCAACGCCAAGCTAAGTCAAAACTGCAGGAGTGCCCGAAACCATGACGGAAAGCAAAGCAGCACTTAGTTTTCTTTCCTGAGCTACGCCGAGTAGGTCGCAAAGACGTGACGCATTTTTCCCCATTTACAGCTTACAAAATAGTGTTTGAGTGAGAAATTCATGAAAGCGTTCTACAAAATAAACAGCGTTCTGCGTGAACCATGTCTATACCGTTTATAATGGCATCTGAGAAAGTAGTTCCGGCTACCAGGCAAAGCACAGGTTTACATTATACAAGGATCAAACTACATGATACTTTTTTGTTCAGGTAATCAAAGTGCCATACATTCTCGCCGTGTCTTGGTCGGGAGACTGGCAACACCGCAAGTTTGACCCCGACAAATCGGCGTTCACGTATTTGCATGTGGTCTGGGCGGAAGTCAAGACATTGCCAATCATGGCAACAGAAGGAAGGTCAAGGAACACGTTGTAGGAGTTGTCAAACAGTAAATCCAAAAAATTCTGACATGCTAGACTTTTCGTCAGGCTGTCAAGCGGGTCCCAGACGCCACGTTCACTGTTCTTTGGTTATGTCACACCACAAGGCCTGTTCATCATTCCTGACCTTTATATATGGGCCAGATGCTGGACATTTTTCGGCCACAACAACACCGTGTCAAAGCCAGGCTGGATTTGTGTAGTTTTATCCCGGCGCTAATTCGCACAATTGGATATTGTTTCCACATTAACAACAGACTTGACACAAAAATGTCTGTAATTGTTGAGATGAAGTTTTCACCATCGAGACTTTTATTTATCATTTTCTGAAGGAGTCTCCAGTGTCAGCGCAGAAGCAAACTTTAAGTTCTCCAGCAAGGGAAAGTCTTCAGGATAGAGAGGGTTGTTTTTTGTTTTTTTTCCGTCTTATTAACTTCAAGAGAGAGAGATTATTTGCTGTAACGTAAACGTTAACAGGAAATAAATGATAGAAATTGCATGTTGTTCTCTCATTGAATTTTGAGAATTTGTTCTGGAATAAAACGAACAAACGTCTTTGTTATTATTAATTAATGAAAAAATCTTCAACTTGTGACTGGTCGCGTCAGACTACCTCATCGATGATTATTTCCCTTTAACAGCGAAGCCCAATTGTATTTTATTCCTTATTTGCTTTCTTGGGTCAAAATACTGTATGTTTCGAATAAAGAGGTTTTCTGTTCTTTTGTGATGTGTATAAAACCGATAAGCAGAGCGATATGGGTCAAATATGCTGTAATATTTCCTTAAATTAAAGTCCAGAAATAGTCAGAATTGGTGTGTAGGCTGATTTCACTCACTATAATGAAAGCACAAGTCCAAAATATGATTCCTACATTTAGAAATCCGGCATTCCCTATTCATATCATAATAAACTGCGACACAATTGTTGTGTTATTGTTAGTATTATCTCATTTCCCTTCAGTTCTCAGAGTTCTCCGTGTTGTGAAGAGGGTATACTGGTCTGCCGTTTCCCAACCGAAAGAGGCAAGAAAACAAGCCCTGGTGCCCTTTCTTCTGGTGCCACGGAGGACAACAGGCAGAGGAATATATAAATACAAACTAGCTGATTAGAATGGTAAGCAGGATGCCCCTGAACTGCGCAGCTCATCTGAATTCTGTCGAGGCCATCTTTGATGTTCCAGCCCAGTGGCCTTTTCCCATTTTCAGCATGGCCTCCCTACTCCCCTGGCATCCTGTAGTGGCAAATACATTGCTCTCAAATAGCCACGAGTCATGGACCACTTCAGAATGGTAAAAATTTGCCAATTTAGGCTGTCATGTTCAACTCTCCAGCCACTCGTCTACCGTCAAGATGTCAAGGTCAATCTGAGAACGTGTTCTCCTGAGGAGTGCAACGCAACAGGAGCCAGGAAAAAAGCTAAAAGCGTCTGTGAGTATCTGATCAGTTTAGCATCAGACTCCAACTGGACTTGGTTTTAAGCAACGAGGCAAGTTAAAAAAAAAAAAAAAATTCCCTTTTCCAATAAAGAGTCATTAGTTCTACTGAACGCTAGTCAAAGTAAATTAGACTGGGACTTTGGTCACACGTTTATCAAAATGAGTGGGGAAAAAAAGCAGAACAACAGCTTGCCAAGGATCTGACATAAATATGATAAATATGAACATAAATTTATGGATATGATAAGCATACCTTACTTTGAGATAATACACAACTGGCTTCATTTCAACTATAGGAATACTCTTGCTAAATGCTATGCTTTGTCTTATAACTCTACAGAGAAAATGTTTTTAAACATGAACGAGAGACGTTTCAAGAGAATCAGTCCCGGTACCTGTGTACCTGTAACTCCAGAACTCGTGGAGATGTTCTTAGATTAGATCTGTAACTCCAGATTTACTAGAGAATTTCCTTGAAATATTCTTGTATTATATTGACTTCATCGATTTCATATTGATTAAGCACAAAAATTATTTTTTCATAACCTTTTTTGTCCATCTTTACCAAGGGTGCCAATAGTTCTGGGGCTGAGGGCAGCCCCTTTACCTCTATAATGAAAAAGAGAAAATGAGAACTGGCTGTCTCGTTACATATACAGATTTGGATTTACAGAAAACTAAACAAAAATCGTATTCTGGGTCATTGTGTGGCAAAAGTTAGTGAACCCGCAGTGGATTGTGGAAGTTTTCCTCATGTCACTTTTATACTGAAGCGACTTTGACTGACAGGCGCCGAGGCAAAGTTGGAACCTCGAAGCTGGGATTATGGATGAGTGCTGTTCTTCTTCTGCCTTCATATCCGTCTTGTCCTCTACAAGGCCCTTGGCTCAGCCTCTCAGCCTGCACTGAATCTTTAATGAACTTCCCTATTGATATTTCAGGAACGCTGAAAAACTCAATAAACACAAACATCATCTCGTTCATACATTTCTATAGATTTTCGAGGCTGATAACACACGCGCGCTGAGTGCCCATGGGCGAGATGAGTTTCAGAAGAACTAAAATGTTTCAGCAAACAGACGTCCACCCTGGGAATGTGAATTCTGATATCTGAGCATCCACAAGAGTTAATGGACGTCAATTTGCTAGCCGCGTGGAGGAAAAAAAGGACTTTGGTCAGTGTCAGTGTTTCATAACAGGTCTGTTCTCACGGAAGTTAAAACATTCTCAGATCAGCAGCAAATCGGTTGGTATACTTGACGGACGAGACTTTTTATGTAACTAATAAAATGAAACGACGTGAAGCAGCAATTTGCCAACAATACATTTTTGTTATTTACGAATGAACAACATATCATACATTGAAGTTGTTCAACGTCATAAAACTCTACAGTCCAGACTGGATTCAGAGCTGGTGTACGCATGCTAAGTGACTATTTAATATTGAATTTACGTCGCAATTCAGACTTCAGACGTGACTCTGGATGGAAGCGAGTGGCGTTCGAGTAAAACGTCTCAGTTAAACCCTGGAGTTTTATCTGAGCTTGTTAGTTCAGGATCCATCCAAGAAAGTGGGGAGTTAGCACATTTGCGAAATGTTTGGACATGTGAAGACACTGACAAGCAGCTGCGATAAACAGATGTGACACCCAGACATGACGCCTGCCAAGACGCGATGCCTGCCAAGGTTTAGTTAAATGGCTGCCCATTCAGACAGGTACCTTGAAAACATGTGGCTACTGAAGCTTTCAGAATGGAAGATCGGTCGAGTATGGGAGGGAAAAAAAACGTGAGCTTGCTGGCAATTTCATGTGAAGCGGCCATTGACAACAGAAAGCCACTCAGCCTGAGTGAGAGCCTGCTCATGTTAGTTGTGGAGTGGCCAGATCAGTCAGCGAACTGTGGTTTAAAAGAGTATTATCCTGAAAGGTCTGCAGAGAGAGAGCACAATGGCTGTGCGGTGAGCAGGATGTCAGAAATGATCTGACTAAACAAAGACCGACATAACAGCGCCACTGCCTTTTAAATATTTCAACCCAAATGTTTGAGACATTCAAAAAGAGAGCCAATCAAAGCGATGCGGTGCTAGCGCAATGGTTAAAATTCTGCACTCTTAACTAGAAGGTTGTGAGATTGAGTCCTAGGGTTTGGATCCGTTTCCTGTTTGTTGGTGGGGGAAAAAATTCTGGCACAAAATGAGGCAAAATCAGCAGAACGACGAAAAAGTGGGCCAGGAACTCACTTTCAGACTTTATTGACCTTACAATGAGCCTCATTTATCAATCTTTTAGCAAAGTTGTGTGTAAATGTTTGCATAAGCCGATCTAAAGTTTTCTTCCGGATTTACATCAGATTTTCATCTTACTTGCGTCTGTAGGTTGATGAACCGTAAAGCAGAACACACGATTTGGAAAGGTGGCCATCTCATGTAAAAGCACCAATCAAATTCCTATCTAGAAATGTGAATGAATTGATTGATTTGCATGAATAAAACATTAGACAGGACAGTGCAAGGATACAACAGAACCAAATTCAGAGACTGTTTTACATAACAGAGTGTGAGATAACCAAATTCCAGCATTCTCTCAAGGAATACAACCTCATAACACTGCTCACCAGACTAGTGAGAAAACCACTGGCAGACAAAAAGGTCATTCTGATATTCAACTATCATTAATTATTTATAAAACATGAAACTTATCAGGCTGTACAATGCTTTTCTGTCTGGGATTAAGCTCAGAGTCTGCTCAAAAAACATACGTCAGTCAATCCATTTATTAACTTTGCGTTTGCTATGAAACCTATAGACTTTTTCTGTCCAATCTGTCTAAAAACATAATTAATTGTAATGGATTTCCCTTTGAACTATATCACTACATGAGAAAAAAAATGTCCAAGGTGCAGACTTTTTTTTTTATTATCTAGATTAAAAAACTGGCTTTATTATCTATCCTAAATATTTGTGTATTTGATTGTTTTTGGATTGTATAATCTTGTTGCACATGTCCCATAACATGTTTTAACATATTTTAACATGTTTTATGTCTGTTTTTGTTGGAGGTTTTTTTGCTGGAAATGAAACATGCTACCTATACAAAGTTTATTATATAATTATTAATGTGAAATATTCTAAAACAAGTGTTTCTGGTGAAGTTAGAATCCTACGCCAATGCACAGAGTTCAACTCCTCTGCAATCATTGATCCCGTCAATACAGGCCTCAAGACAAGGCCGAGCTGACAGTGTGAGTCTACATTCCAAAGATCAATACGCATATCAGTAGCTAAGATCGAAAACAAATAGCTACCTGAAAATAAAATATCTTGTATAACTTGTATGATAGCCGCGCCACATGATTTCACACTAATAATAAACCTGCTGTTGATATTGCGCAGCTTCTGAAAAGAGATTCTTATTTAACATTTATGGAAGGAGTCAGTACGTTTTTTCACCATTTTCAGTTTTCAGGACCGAGGACTTTCAGTTTTCTGGATAAGCATAACAAGCTACATGTTTTTGTCTTATTAGCTTCAAGAGAGAAAAAAAAATGTCTGTTAAGTGATAACAGGAAATTGTTTCACAGGTGTTCCACAACATTAAATATAACTATAAATGGACAAAAAGTACAACCCGTTGTTCTTCAATTAAGAAAAATCTTAATCACTGGCAAATTACTAAGAGGAATAAAAAACTTTGGGATGTGCTGTTATTAGGCGATGATATATTGTGCGACTACAAATCGCAGTACAAATCTATGATGATTTGAATGGAGAATATAAAAAATGAACCGAGATTATAATCAGGCTGAGTAATAACTTAGATTTTCCTAACTATAATTGCATTGTTTAGACAGCAGATAGCACATTAACATACAATAGAGGGAATGCATGCGAAGTCCCAGAACGTGGAAGGATTCACAAATACCAGATCTAAAATGGAAAAGAGCTTTTGCGCGATTGACTGTACAAACAGATTCACCAAGGAATCTTTTTACAGACTGTCAAAAGCTAAAGAACAGAGAAAGAAATGGAGATAGTTGTTTTTTACGTTTAAGCTGGCTATAGCCTTCACAAATGTTCATAATTATGAGAAATAGCTTGTTATTAACTTTTTTCATTTTTAATAAAAGGAATATTTTAGATAAGAAGCTATTATATTTTACTCCAATCTTTACAAATGTTTGCGAATCATTTTTGCTGGTTATTAAGAAAATGAAACAAAGCTATTTTTCTAAGTTGATAAAGAATAGGAAAATAATTGCTGGACTTTTTACTAATAAACTTTTATTCATTTAACTTCTTTTTTCAAAATGATAGAGGGATTGTGTTGTTTTTTCCAATTTTTCTTGAACAAACTTGCGTGGCAAAAATGAATTATGGAAACGCAAATATTAACAATACTTTTCAGTGAAATTATTATAAAGTAATATCACAGCAGGTTTGCTCCTCATTGATACTCTGAACGAAGTATGATTTAACATCGGTTTTTACCATGGATTCAACTTATTACACTATTGCATGTCGCCACAGCATTAAGAACAATACACAAACACACTCCCAGTCACGCCCAAATTAATGGTTGCCATAGATGTCGACTCCTGACCTTTCATTATAGCTACAGCTTTATGATATCTGTTTCCACTCAACACTAGACTCTTCAGTAGAGCTCTGTCAAAGCTCTAACTGCCAACCTTGCAAGGCTCCATTCACGACTAAGCAGCCAATCACACACTAAGCGGCCATTAATTACCAAACATGCTTCCATTGTTTATAGTTTACAAAATGGCTAGCCTTGCTTCCAGTTGCCATGAGCCCTGCATCGTGTTCTGTGTCCGTGGCAGAATAAACTTGAACCTCAGACTGACTCAGAGACACTATGATAACAGGATTAGCTTAAGATCAGTCCAGTTTAATCATCATTGTAGAACTGGAGTTTGGAACCCAAGCATACATATTCCACACTATTCCGAACGTGGCCTCCTGGGAGATGACACAGCAGGAACCATGAGAAAAAAAGCAAAGAAAAGCAAGGATCAGTTTTTTCAAACCAGGTATTGAGTGAAGGATTAGGATTAGGATAGACTTCCAGAATAGACCTGAGCTTCTGAACTATTTAACATTTCTGACATGATTCGAAAACTTTCACGCTAATTCCAGAACTTCTTAACTAATTCCAAATCGTTTGAACTAATTCGGAAACCTCCGAGCTAGTTCTCAAACTTTTGAGTTAATTCGACCACTTCTGAGCTATTTCTGAAACATCTGAGCTAATGCCAAAGCCTCTAGCTTCTGAAACGTCTGATTCAAAATCAGTCTAAATCGTCTAAAACTAATTCAAAAACATTTTAAGCTAATTCTACAACTTCCAAGCTAATTCTAAAACTTTTGAGCGAACTGCAAAACCTCTGGGCTGATTCTAAAACGTCTTCTAAACATTTAATTCTAACATTTCTGAGGTAGCTCCCAAACCTCTGGGCTACTAAGTTTCTTAGTGACTTATGAGCCGTTTTCTGAACATTTGAAGCTAATGCTGAAGCTTCTAAATTGATTCTAAGTCTTCTGATCTAAGTCTGATCTAAGTGCAAAATGCCTGGTCTAATCCTGAAACGTCTAAGCTAATTCGAAAACCTCTGAGCTAATTCTTAAACTTCCAACACTAGAATATCACAGCTAATTAGACTAACTAGATCTAATTCTACCTTCAATTTGGGTCAGTTGTAATTACAGTGTGATTGTAGTCATGGAGTCAAGTTTGTGTTTAATAATTTACCTGAGGAAAATGTTGATATCCACAGTGGTTTAATTTGCTCTCGCTGTCATTGTGCCTTAACATGGTCCATATTTAAAGAGTTAACAGCACCACTCTAGCTAGCTAACTGTTCATCCCCAGTCACTAGCTAGTGTATGCTTGGCAACCACAGGTTCCAGCTGCCATAGCAACAGCATTCTTACGCTTTTAACTACTTATGTGTCAAACGTACATGTTTCCAAGTTTCACCTAACCCCCAAAATGTCTGGAAGCTCTACAATAATTCAGAAAGATGAGCTAGAATGAGATAGAAATGCTAGCAAAAACTCAAACATTTTGACATTATACTTTGTTATCCATTTATAGTTACAATTAATGTTGTCTGCGTTCCTGTTATCACTTACTTTATAACAGCTATAAGACTTATGATTATGTTCTGAGTCCAGCATAAAAGTCACTATGAGTGAGCTGTCACTGATGACATGATAACATATTAGAATGAGCACTTTAACATACACTACCGGTCAAAAGTTTGGACACACCTACTCTTTTTCATAGGTTTTTCTTTATTTTTTTTTGCTTTCTAC
>JAQQZU010000036.1:24734701-24748630 GCA_030068025.1 Parauchenoglanis punctatus | reverse complement strand
CCAGTCTCTTTTAAAGTAATAAAAATAAAGAAATAATTGAATTAGAAGGTGACCCCAAACTTTTGACCGGTAGTGTAAGTCCATGATTTGAATTACTGTCTGAGTTTGTGTTACAGAAAATAAATTGGTATATATATATATATATATATATACACACACATACACACAATTCAGTTGTGGCTTTGAGAGCAGCAGGGCAAAACAATTTCACCTTTGTAATTTGCTCGAACTTGAATTGTTATTTGCCCACCTAATAAATGTTAAACACACAAAATCGCTCCCCATTTTTGCGTGTGTAAATAGTAATAGTGCATGGAAATCTGTCAGACACCGATGAGCACACATTCACACTCACTCACACATGCACATACACACCCAGCACAGGTCATGTCACACTTGACAGAGTGAGACGCAGCTCCTCTGCTGTAAAGTACAACAATTTGGTGGTATTTTTGGCCACCACTTTGGCCTGTTTCTGTTTCTAAGACTTTGAGAGGTTCCTGAGAAATAAAGCATCTGAAAACCAGCCATAGAGGTCCAACTGACATGATAAAGTATCTTTCATTCATACATTCATCTTCAGAACCTGTTTTATCCAGGGGAATCAAGGGCCTATCCCAGGAACACTGGATGCAAGGCGGGAATACACCCAGGATGGGACGCCAGTCCATCACAGAGCACCGCGGACTCACAGTCACACACTGATTCACACTTGGGAGCTATTTCGAGTCTCCAGTCCACCTGTGCATGATTTTGGGAGGTTGGAGGAAACCAGAGAACCCGGAGGAAAAACGAACTTCAGCTCAGGATCGCAACCCAGGGGGCAATGCTATCAAATGTAAAATCATTAACTCAACCAGATATTCAGCACATAATACATTAACAGGAAAGTATTCAGTGGATTTCGTGGGCTTGCTGTCAAAGGAAGAGTTCCTGGAATTCCACCTGTTTAAATCCAGAGAAATTCCTGGAACACCCAATGACTAAGACAATGTCTCAGTTCCAGGCTCGTACATCCGGACTCATATTTATGCACGTGTATGATTGTGGCTGTCAGCTGGATTTGGATTTGGCTTTAGCTTCGGAAATAATCCATCCATATTTCAGTCTTACCTTGGCATTGGAATCCTTGTTTTCCAAAGCCCCTGCACGAGAGAGAGAGAGAGAGAGAAGAGAGAGAAGAGAGAGAAGAGAGAGAGAAACACACAGTCACATAGTGAAAAGAAAGCAATGCATTAGACATCTAGATCTCCCAAATCCTTTAATGGGCTTTTAGCTATCAGTTCCACAAGCAATCTATGTCGATTAAAAAGACACTGCAGTGCAAACGAATGATGAAAATATTTGATTTTTCATACGCTTCAAATATTTGATGCGCTCCAGTCTTGGATTTCTCAATGCACCAACATTCGAATGAGCACCATCACTCACTACTTTCTCAGTTCTGAGACACACACACACACACACACACACACACACACACACACACACACACACACACCTGTGGCATTATCTCTGCTGATCACGGATATTCTGGCAGATGGATATGACATTAACATTAATATAGCCAGTGGAAAATTTTTTTTTTTTAAAACACATCATTTTTACTGGGCAGGTGAACGCAGGACTGTACTCACATCGATCATGTTTTACTGGAAATCAGATGTTATGGGCAATTATTCAAGGTACATGATAATGATGATGATCATCATCATCATCATCATTATCATCATTATCATCATCAACAAGATGTAAGGGTGGGCACATGGAACAGATGGAATGCACCGTGTCCCTGGAACGGGATACACGGAATGTTGAAAAAGACCAGACTGAACATATAAAACTCCCAGAACACACTCAGAAAATATTGGAAATGGACTTAATGCATGAAACAATACACAATGAATGGAATATACCTGGAATGCACACAATGCCTGAACCACCCTTATAATGACCCTATAACTCTAGAGACCCCTATGTATGCACAACACAGACAATAGCCAGAACAGACAGAACACGCTGAGCATCCAGAACCCACGATATTCATGCCATCCCTGGAATGTAATATATGGAATTCTGAAAATTTCCAGAATACACATAATACATAGAACACACAGAACACATGAAAAGCCGAACACCACAATGCACGAAATACTGAAAATGCCCGGAACACACCCAGAACCCTTAGTATGTACACTATCCCTGGAATGGAATATATGGAATAGTGAAAATGCCCGGAATATGAAGAACCCATGGAACATGCAGGATGAATGAAACATCTGGAGCACACAAAGTGCCAGAACCACCCTGACAATTTGGACACAAGACATCACAATGCATGCAACACAGAAAACGGGTGGAACACTTAGAACACCCAGAAGCCACAGAATCCGAGGTGGTCCTGGATTGGAATATACGGAATATGGGAAATTGCCAGAATACAGAGAACAAACTGAAGATACACAACATGTGAAACTCATGAAGAAAATTCCAAACACTTTCCACAAATGCAATAATCATTAGTATGGAACACGGAAAGTGGCCTGGATAGACAGAACACACTGAACACCTTGGGCACACGGAATGCATGCTGTGCACCGGAATGGAACACTCGGAATACTGAAAAGGCCCAGAACATACAGAAAACAACACACAGCTTACAACACATTAAAACTTCCAAAACAATAAAATACACAAAAATACATTAAACACTCTGAACATCCAAAACACACTAAACTGGAAACACACAGAACACCTGGGAATGCATGACTATCCCAAATGGCCAGAACACTAGGAACACACACACACACACACACACACTCCCTGAATACATGGAACGCATCTAATACACACAACTTGCGCCTGAAGTTAAACTCTTAATGAAAAATATCCATTCATTCCCTAAAGCGGGCTGAAAGTTGTTTCCAAGCAAACAGAAGTGCAACTCTTTCTGATCACCGCCTGCACGAGATCCAATCACGACATGTTTCCACACTTTCCACACTGACAATTGTATTCCGAGTTTCCAGGAAGCAGAGGAAAGTCGTGCAGGATTTTACTGACCAGATGAAGTCGGTGCAGTGGCTGCAGAAAGTCGGCTGCTTGAAAAACCTCGCGGTGAATTTGTGGTTCTTCACTTCGTGGACGTTTTTCTGCCTCAGCGCTCCTTTTCGGGCAAATCGGTTCGCCACGTCCGATGAGGACGAGTCGCTGACATCAGCCATGGCACAATGCGAATAAAGAAACAAAAAAAACCAAGATAATCCCTCGTGCGGCTGACAGAAAGTTGCTGTCAGGTCAGTGTGTGTGTGTGCGTGCGTGCGCGTGTGTTTCCAGCGTAATGCAACAGGCTCGCCGCGATTCCGGAGGCGGAACTCAGGACCGACTCGCGCCCTTCTCCTACTCGCTGCTACTTGTACACGGTGACAGCTCGTGCCGTAACCCTCCGCTTCCTCCTGGCGCTCCGGGTGACGTCACTCCGGTCCACTCTTTAATGGGAGGGATAGAGGCGCGCGCGAGGCCACGGCCCGTGCAGGGAGCGACATCCGGCGGCCAAAGAGTAGCCGTACATACGGGGTACATTTTAAAACTCACGCGCTGAACGGATTTACCGGGAATGGAACATGTTAAGTCGTAAAAACAAACTACTGACTAGGTGTGATACTGTCCAAAATCCTACATTACTACAACTACTACTATTACTACTAATAATAGCATAACAATAACAACCATAATAATAACTGCAACATCATCATCATCATCATCATCATCAACAACAACAACTACAATAATAATAATAGCATAACAACAACCATAATAATAACTGCAACGACAACAAAAGTAATAACAATAACAACAACAATAGTAATAATAATAATAATAATAATAATAATAGCATAACAACAACCATAATAATGACTGCAACAACAATAACAACCACAACTTTATTATTATTATTATTATTATTATTGTTGTTGTTGTTGTTATTATTATTGTTGTTGTTGTTGTTGTTGTTGTTGTTGTTGTTGTTAATAATAATAATAATAATAATAATAATAATAATAATAATAATAAAATTCCCTAAGAAAATATTATGGTATGGACAATATGGTTCTAAAGTGGGCATACAACTTGTGCTTATTTGAACATTTTTCTATCCCATTTTTAAAAAACCTGATAAACTACTTTATTTCTAATAAGGATTTTTTTTAATTAAAGGATATACAATGAGGAGGAAATCAGTACTCAGGCACTTGTTTTTGTTATTTAATATACTTCCAGCGCATGCATCATCTTCATATTTCTTTTACTATGAACAAAAAATGGGATCTGGGATAAAAAAAAAATGAAAAACTGGGATCAAAAAATCTGTTCATAAGCATAAAAAACTAAACTGGGGCACCACAAATTACTATTAATATTAATAAGTATCAATGAAATATTTGGACACTCAGTAATGACTTCATTAGACATTGCAGTTCCAGTGTTACAGGATTAAGTTTGCTATTCTTAGTTTCATAGAAATTCCTGACAATGTTTGGGCATGGACTCTGCCAGTTCCTGTATCAGTTCCCTATAGTGTAAGTTTCCTGAGAGTTTTAACCAACAAAATTCTCAGTTCATCCGCACTAGAGCAACGATAGTCTGCTATTTCTTCTTCATTGCATCCCATAGATGCTTTATAGGTTTAGGTCGGAGCTCTGGGAAGTATTCTTTCAAAAGGTGACTGGTTTGCTTTGGATCATTACTGAATTATTGCATTAATGCAGTGGGATTGAAATTCTTCTCCTGGCTTTCTCCACACAAACCCTCCACCCATGTAAAATTTAAATTCATCTGAATATAAGACAGTTCTCCAGAAGCTTTCTGTGTATATTCCTTAGCAAATTTCATCCTTGCTTTCTTATTCTTGAGGCTGATGAATGGTTTCTGCTGCATTACTCTCCGTCTGGAATCATGCTCATCGATCGTGTTTCAAATAATTTGTACAAAAAATGTATCTGGTACTTCCCATTGCTATCTGAAGTAAGAGTTGCTGCTGTTTCTCGATTTTCTTGTCTTTATTTTACTCACAATTATGTCCGGACATTATCTATTTTCATTCGCAAGTCCTTAATCTTTGAAAATGTTTACTTTATATCCAACTGTGGAAGAAGGAACATTTAGTTTTTTGCTGATCTGGAGAATAGTGTGGCCTTCTTTGTGAATACAGATGATGCTAGACCTTTTATCAAACCTGCATCCTTCTTTTTAGTCATATTTGCAATTACTTTTCGCTTATAGCTGGTCCAAAGATATATAGGGGATGTATTCAGTCAATTATCTTCAACATGGTTTGATGGTTTTTGTTTTCTAATGTAGTGAAATTAAGTGTGGCTTAACTGTCCATGTATTTTTGGGGCCACGGTATACTATTCAGAAGCCAGATTTGTGCATGGTATCAAAAAAAAAGAAATGGTATGAATTCGTGCTATGGGTGTTGCTTGGAGCTGTATAGACAGCACTGCTAGGTGAATGCTTTTTCCACATAACTGGGCTACTTTGAACAACCAGGCTGCCTAGTCCTAGTCCTGGCTATGGTTTGTTACCTGATTGTGACCGCCTGTTCTGCATTACTTCTTTATTAGTTTGTCTATGAGTACCCTACTGTTTTTTGTGTTATCTCATCATAAATCTGCTCCTTTAATGCTGCAATCCATTGTACTCTGAACTAGGAACTCCAATGTTTTGCTCAGAAAAACATTTACACCAAGAGCCAGGTTATATTTGTCATATAAAGAGTATCTACATGAATTACTTGTGTCAGCAAAAAGAAACCATGGTAAAGGTAAGTCAACTGTCTTGTTTGTCTTCGATCATAAACATGATTTGTCACATTGGGCTTATCATGTTAATAAAATTGGGCTGAAATCAATGGGATTACAAATCTAAATTTATGAAACATATTTTCACAACACTACTATTGACTGTGTGCACCACAGCAAGAAGGTCCTGGGTTCGAGCCCCGGGTCACCCAGGGTGCCTTTCTGTGTGGAGTTTGCATGTTCTCCCCGTACATGCATGGGTTTCCTCCGGGTGCTTCGGTCTCCAGCTTCCCCGCGACACAGATGAATAAAGCGGTATAGATAATGGATGGATGGATGGATGAATGGATGCTTCCCGGTTTAGACTCCGAATATGTATTATCCTTGTGTGATGTTGCCTGCATGTGCTTTGACCCATGCCAGGGACACTGATTATGAATGTTGATACCTAAATAAAATGTACTGTATCGTGCCTCATTCACCCGCATGTTACATTATCTTACCCCAAAAGTCATCAAGGTACCTAGACACGGTTGATGTCTGTACATGTTGTTCCTTAGTTTTGCTATGAGGCTTGTAGAATTGTTTTCAACATAGATAGATAGATAGATAGATAGATAGATAGATAGATAGATAGATAGATAGATAGATAGATAGATATTACAAATATTTGCATTGGTGTGTGTTACAACATTATAGATGCTACCATCTTGGACAACTGGAACTATTTTTCTTAAATGCAATTTGATGTCATTCCACATTTTAGTCCCTGTCTCCTAAAGTCTGAATGTGGAATTGTACTGAAAATCTGGAAGGGTTAGGGTTAGGGTTAACTTTGCAAAGTTTCTACGTTAAACAAATCTCTTGTTTTGACCTTTGAGCTCAGGACGGATTTGTCATTTGCGTATCATGAACGGAACAGCCAAATAACAGTTCAACAGTGAACAGAAACACAAATATTAAACGCTTGCTACATAATAGCTGATTTTTTAACAGATATTTTACTGATCTAACTCACTGAAAAACTTCTAATCTCAACCATGGAAACTCAAAGAGAGGAATAAGCTGTTGCTGACACGGACAGTTTTGCCTGGATGTGTAAGGCTCAAGTGAGGAGGAAGGGAGTGTACAAACAGTCAGAAGGTCAGAGATTTCTGAATGCTGGTAAATGACGATGACCACATTTCTCCATCAACTCCCCCAGCTTGTTTAAACAACATTTCAACACACAGTCCAGAAAAGTGCCTGTAGTCAATATCAGCCAACCAAAAACACTCAAAAATGAAGACGAGGCCAGCTTTTCAGCGGTTGCTTCTGCTTATTTGTCATATATGTCTGCTCACCACTGTAACAACGGACAATGGTAAAGTAAAGCACTAACTTCTGATTGATGGTTTTATGATTTTACTGAATGTTCTATTATACGACTGAGGAGATAAGCACTAGGTAGCAAGGAAAAAGTATTCGGGGTAGCCTTTTTTTCAGTGCTAGGAGCTTCAGGAGCATAGAATTTTTTATACTTTATAATTATTAATTTACTATAATTTTAAATAGTAGACTTATACTGTTACATTGACTCTGATACATAGACAAGAAATTTTTATTCAGAAAAAGAATTGACAGAAATCACAGCGAGCCAGATGGAGATTTGGATCCCTAATGAGCAAAGCAGGAAAAATTCCCTGAGGCAGCACAAGGAAGAAAATAATATGGGGCAGATGGTTAAATATCCATTGTAAATCCAGCAAGGTAATGTAAATAATGCATGTGTGTGATGATTTTGAAATGCATTATTTTTGATAATGCTAAATGCACAGGTATAACTTTCCTTTACATTCATAGCTCCGGTGGAGAATTAAATACACCACCACAACGATTTGGCTTCAATTGGCTTAAATTGTACAAGTTTTGTCTGAATTATTATCATTACTTATATAATGTAGCTATAACGTGCTTGTATTTATTGTGCCATTACTCCGAATTACTACAATGTTTTATTTCTTTCTTAATCTATTTATTTTTCTACTTATCGATTATCGATACGCGATACCGGCTTCACGATTCACGCTTCAATTTGAGTCTTGGAATATTTGAACAAAACTTGAATGAAGAAAAAATGATCTGCAAAGACTCCTTTTTTATTTTCTGAATCATAAGCAATTTAAAGCAATAGGTATAACTGTCTGAATAAAACGAAATAAATGAAACATGAGTCTATGAGGTTTAATATTGTAAAAAAAATAATAAAAAGTTCACCATATCTTAAAAATAAGTAAATAAATACATTTACAAATTCTCCAAAAATATGTTTGAATAAACAAAGGCTCTGACCTGGTGGAAAATGAGTGATTAAAACATAATAAGCTCCCTAGCAGTGCCTGAGGTGTCATTTTAACTGAATTAGAGCTCCAAAGTCGGCTAAAATGTCCGCTTCTGTGGCCTGTCTCTCAGGCACTGTAGATCGCAGCAGTGCTGGTGTAATTTGAAAACTACTGAAGAGCTCTTTTTAACATGGTTGTGTTAATGTATAACATGTTTTGTTGTGTGTCATGGTTGTGTAACATGTTGTATAACTTAATTAATGATTACTGACTAATGAATCCCTCATTAGAGTAGAGATAAAATGATGAAATTAGCATTCATTGTTGAAGATTTCAGCCCGTTATTGCCAGAACTGTGTTGTGTGTGGAAGAAGGAACAGAGTTAGTGGTGATATAAGCATGCACAGTTCTATATGGTTATATTGCTGTGTGTGCCAAATGTTCACATGTGATGTCATTTCCTGGTCATTGAAATATGGTAAATGTAAGGGGAAGTTATAGCCAGACAGGTTATCATGAGTTTAAATCCCTGGTGAATACCTTTATTTTGTGTGTGTGTGTGTGTTTGTGTGTGTGTGTGTGTGTGTGTGTGTGTGTGTGTGTGTGTGTTGTGGTTGTTCCAGCATGCCCTCATCCTCCTGTGGAGAACTTCTCAGAGCTGAGTGAAGGACAGCTATTTTACGAGCCAGGGACGGAGGTTACACTGTCATGCATCCAGGGCTACGCAAACAATAGGGGGTCACGAAAAATAACCTGCAAAAAGGATGGAGAGTGGACAGAGCGCGAGCTGAAATGCTCCCGTGAGATAAAGCACACTATAATCAAACTTATACATCTCACTCAAACTGCATCCAGTTCTTCAGGAATAAATGACTTGACTTTTGGATATGCTATTATAGGAATCAGCTTCGTAAAATCACAACACCGTGTCGTTGCTTGTTTTCCTATAAACAGCACACACCATTACGTTGTGTCCCTTACCTATTCAAGCAATTTAAACCATTCTTTAAAACCAGCATCAGATAAATATTCTTACTCAACAGAACACGCACATGTGACCCACATACACGAAAAAATAAACCTTTGATCCCACTCTTATAGTGCAGTCATACTAGGCCTCGCTGTGTTTACTTTCTGAGACATCTGTAAACACAGACGTTTGTGTTTCTCCCAGTGCTGTCACACTCTCAAAAGCCCAACCGGATTCAGTTCAACTTATCAAGCATGCTTTGATTTCTCCACACAAGGCGGTTTTATATAAGCAATAATCAGTACAAAGGCACTAAATTAGTTACATGCTGCACACCATATGTTCCCATGGTATGAGTTTTTATTATGCTGTAATGTTCTCACACAGCAAAGCGATGTCCGGTTCCTGATCCGCCACATGACGGAAAGGCAGACTTCAACGGCATTATTTACAAAAGCGTCATCACATATTCCTGCAATGAGGGGTGATTGCATTTCACTTTACGTACCGACACATCGTTCTATGGAATCTTGTATGCATTCAGTGTTTCTTATGTACAGAAGCTCTAAAGCTCAAGAAGAAATTTTTTCTGTAGTTTCAGCACTTTGGTAAAGTAAGTTTTGAAGTGAAGGTTCAATCATTTCAATTTAATATCTCATTACTTTTGACTTAATAACTCAATACGTCAAGATATGATGCGAACATGGATATGCTGTTGATATGGTGCAGCTTTGTTTAAGTAGACATTTATTTATCCTTTATGGAAGGAGTCTCCAGTGTCAGCAGTTTGGAAGAGTAAATGCTGAATTGCTATGTCATTTTTTTGTTATTTTGACTTAATCATTGATTATTTCAAGATATTGTGTCTACATTGAAATGATTACATCATTACTCGTATATTATTGATACAAGAAGACATTTATTTAATATTTAGAGACAGTGCTTTGTGACAGTCCAGTTCTGATTATTGATTATTTGATTATATCTATATTATATCAGTATCTCTACTTGATGTATATAAAACACCCCACTATCTAATCTATCAATAAGATTAATTCACATAGAATATTAGATATAGCAAAGGTAGAACTTGTTCCATGTGCTGTTTCTCAATTAGTACGTAAGCTAGACATTGCTCGAATTCATTTGACACAAATACAGCATGTCTACCGCTTGTTAATTAATTTTGCGTAATTCCGTAATGGAATTTTGTCAGATTCAAAATCATGAGTTTAAATAATGGGTTATGGAATCCAATTAAAATAACAAGAATTTAAGTAAAAAATAATGACGTTGAAACATTTGGTGTGTTTTCCAAACAAGTGGTGGTTCAAGGCTTCTGTACATGTACTGAATGTTATATTACAAATATTCCTTAAAATATTCCACATGCAATTGGAAACCCTTGTGAAAAAGATCAGCCATCTCGGCTGAGATAGCGCTCTCAAATAGAGTGGTCTTGTCGTTTTGTATATAACATCGTTCTGGTGTTTATTTGTGCGTGTTTAGATATATCCTGGTTGGAGCCAATTCCAGCGAATGCTTACATACGGGCCAGTGGAGTGAGCCTACTCCACAGTGTGAACGTACGCCAACACACTAATCATGACCAAACCAAAAAGCCTTAACTAAAACCCAATGTCCTGCATCACAGTCTAATGAGAATTTTGTTTCTTTTTTTCACCCCCCAGCTGTTACTTGTGGTCTTCCATTTATTCCACCTTATGCCAAAATCGTGTACGACAGAAAGTTCAGCGGGGACACCGTACAGTTCGGTTTCGGAGGGCTCTATGAGTGTTTGCCTCCCTTGCTTCTCTTAGGTGATGGAAGAGCCACTTGCACTGCCGACGGCACGTGGACAGAACCACCAGAGTGCGTGTGTGAGTGTGAAATACTCCATATCCTGTAAGATCAAAACACAGTCTTTTGGTTAGACATTATACCACAGCAGTGTTGAATTCTCAAATCTGATTGGTCAGAAAATGTCTATAATTGGAGCTCGGAGAGCTCTGAAATCCTAGATTTCTTGAAACACCAAACATTTCTTGGCTGACTGACAACATTTGGAGGTCAAAGGGAAAAGATAGGTTTTTGCCAAACCATCCCTTTAACCACTGAGACACCACCATCCTTTTTTTTCCCCTTTGCGCAGTGGTAAAATGTCCCGTACCCAGGGAAATAGAGAACGGCTTTCTGTCATTTGCTGAGTTGCGAGAGCATGGGTATAGGGAAAAGGTCAAATACGGCTGTCATCACCCCTACGTCCTCGACGGACCTGCGGAGGTTGAATGTGAAGAAACTGGCTCATGGTCCAGAACTCCTGTATGTAGAGGTACTTGCCGTCATACGCACTCTTCTCCCAAACACTAGGGGTATAATGCAATGCATTGCAATGCTGCTTTCTGGATCTGTTTCTGTTAAGTGCTTCAAATATCCATATCAGGATCTGGATTTAAACTCGAAGTAGGCATAGTCTAAGCCAAAGGGTTGTTTTAGACATGTGAAGCCAGCAGCAAGTCATGCTGTGTAACATGGTAGTGTAACACACTCGGAGGAAAGCCTTGCTGACCGACTTCTGCATACATGAGCTCATAAATGTCACTGTGATTGACAGGAGAGTGGGAGTATCCCCACAGGACTGGTCTTTGTTCTACTTCCCGAAATATAAACAAATCAGTTGCCTAATTTAAACTTCCATGACTCTGACCAGGTAGATATTAAGGATGCTGAAGATCCATATCTGAATGCTGAGATGAAAGTAAAAAACTCAAAGGACATTTTTGTTTGATCCTAGTCTTGATGCACACAACTAGTAACCGAACAGGAATGCGTAATTCAGGTGAACAGATAATACAGCCTAAATGAATACAAATAGGAAACATAGGCAGAGTTTTTATACTGTATTAAAGTATATATTTATAAAAAAGCATGACAGCTTCAAGGACTGGGATCTTGGATGAAACCTAAAAAAAAGTCGCACAGGCATGTGGTTTGTCCTTTAATGTTGAACTTTACAGAACTCTCTGAAGCTTATGGGGATATTCATTCACGTGATGTTCATGGGCGGTAAACTGTTTGGTTTTAGCCTGATTGTGCATGGTTTCTTTTGTCCTTCTTAAAAGAGAGTTCTCCAAATCTCCAAATCATATGGTCATTATGAAATGTCCCTTAAAAGACAGCATTTTGATCGACAGCGGCATTGTAAGTGTGTCCCAGTTAACTGACAGAACATTTCTGATCTTTCTGGAATTGAACAAAGACTAAGTTTCCTGATTTGGGGAAAACATCATTGCTTTGAAACATAGTTAGCTTGTTTACAGAAAATGGAAAGCTTTCCAGAACGTTCCACAGAGCATCTGGTTTAGAACTACCAGTACCAGTACAGGCCACGCCCACATCTGGTTTAAATACGAATATGAAAATGGATCTGAATATTTTGAGCGCATACAGGTACAGAAACGGATAATGGTGTTGCGTTACACTCCTAATCGCTACACACATTATAGCTGGAACCTTATTCAAATCATTTATGCCACGTCGCATAACAAACAGTAAACGAGTCCTATACTGATGTGCTTGATTTTATGCAACACAGAAAACACACACACACACACACACACACACACACACACACACTAGACAATCCTTTGATCCTGCATGTATAGTGTAGTCATATCAGGTCTTATCAGGACTGTGTTTGCTTCCATGGACATCTGTAAACACAGATTTTCCAAGTTTGTTCCTTCTAAAATCAACATGTCAGCCATGTTTTTTATTTCATCGTTGATTTTTTTTTCTTTCTTTTTTTTTAAATCCAGTTTACAGAAGTTAATGAGAGATTCCTAGCTGTGCAGCACATGTTCAATGGTGTGAGTTTCATTATAATTACAGACATCAGATCAAGTTAGTGTTAGAAGCAGGTGAACGTCTGAACCCTATCTGATTTCCTGTATATATGCCAACACAACAGACAAGAATTCCAGCACAGTCCCTTGCACTGAAATAAGAACAGAAAACAAATAGCACATTGAAGAGAAACACGTATTTTTGTACCACGGACAAATAAAAATTCTACTGCTCATATATGATTAGTGTCGTTGTACAAATCAAATCCAAACAAACCAAATAATCATTAACTCCTAAAACCGTCACGATATTACATGGTTTTTAAAAAAATCATCAACCCCTCCCTGATTTTCTGAGAGTTAAAACAAGGTGGTATTTGGACATTGCTTTAAAACTACGCTTAACCAATGTCTGAAGTAGTAATCCTAATTTTTTTTCTCCATGTTCTCTGCCAGCTCCTTGCACGATTGATATTGAAAGGGGACGGATTGTGTACAGAGGCGTGAAGCAATGGATTAAGGATCTCAAACCAAACCGGGTGCTGCACCATGAGCAAGTCTCTGTGTACTGTTTAAACGAGGAGAGAAACTGCAGTTATCCTGTGAGCATGCAGTGTAACGACGGACACATGCCGATCACCGCCTGTTACGAGGGTGCGTACAACTGTACAGAAAGAGCTGAAGGCACATTATATCGTGACAAGCAATTCTATCCTAAGCGACCTCCAAACCAAGCCCAGAGCTCAGCAGGTCAGGCTTAAACGAATAAGCCACCCTGAATGACTTGCATATTAATCTTCATAATCAACAGACTATGAACTTCAATAGCATCCTAGATTAGTTTTGTTACAAATTTGACTTTTTAGTTTAAACTTTCTTGTTTCACTTTGGGGCGGCACAGTGGTGCGGTGATTAGCACAGTCGCCTCACAGCAAGAAGGTCCTGGGTTCGATCCCCGGGTCACCCAGGGTGCCTTTCTGTGTGGAGTT
>JAQQZU010000036.1:24681684-24696187 GCA_030068025.1 Parauchenoglanis punctatus | reverse complement strand
TGGTGGACTGGCGACCTGCCCAGGGTGTACCCCGCCTCTCGCCCGAAGATGCTGGGATTGGCTCCAGCTTCCCCCCACGACCCAGACGGATAAAGCGCTATAGATAATGGATGGATGGATGGGAAAATGTTCCATTCTATGGTTAACAAAAAAAAATGAAATTGTTGGCAAATTGCAGTGTTATAAAACACTTCAGGATGTACTGCTCAGAGGTTATTCTTTACTGTATGTTGGGTTTTTTTTGCTTTGCTTAAGGTTTTTAATTGATTCCTTACAACGTACTTAAAATTCGATCAACACTGAATTCTATTGTGCTAAACATCCAATTCATAGCACCGTTTTGATTCTATATAAGTATATGATTGGCTGGTTGGGCTCTTTAAGAATGGCCACTTAAATGTGCTGCTGTTTTTCAGTTTTTCAGTTTGGAAAGGCTACAAATTGTTTACACATAGGCTTTATCACGTCAGAATGGAATATGCACCAAGTTTCCTAACTTCTGGCAAGATAATGAGATAATGAGATCCCCTCCCACCCCCCTTCAGTTTATCTCTTTTCTGCCGTCACAAGAAGTTGTGGCATTTTCATTACTTTCTTCACTCTTTTGCTCTTTTCAAACATTTCAGACATTCTTTTTTTTTCCACATCAGAGAGTCAGACAGGCTTTGTGTCCATCTCAGCCCTGAGGGGAGTTGCGTCATGAGGCAGATTAATAATTACAGAGGACATAAACAATCTTTGAGTCTTTGATGGCGGACATGAGAGAGACCAAAAAAAAAAAAATTACGAACACTAGTCTAGAGAAGAAGGGAACACACATCCGCTGCCTTGTTCCTAGTTATTGTCACTCAGATAAATAAATAAATATGAAATGAGTAACTAAATAAATATGTAAGCTTCTTTCTATAAGATTGCAGGTAGCATGTTGGATTATCCAAATGTTTGAACCAGATTCACATTTGCTGTAAGTCGATACTTAAACTACAGTCTTAAAAAAACTAAACCAGAAATTAGAAATGCATGTCATAGTCTTTTATTGCAGTAACCTGAGAACTATTATCTACAACACATAAACCAGTGTTGTAGCTCTGCAGTGTAGTTAAAACATCCAATTGAATTTGTCAGGAGAGTTTTACGCAAGGCCAAGGTTAAAATGAGTGCATTGTTTAAATGTGCATACTTGCTGAATGCTTGATAAGCTAGATCCAGTGTGTTAGACCAAATGTAATGTAATGCTTGCAATGACTTGAGTATGGATGTATTACATTTTGTTCAAATTAAATATTATGCTGACTAATTCCACCCGCAACTCTAATAATAATTGTCCAAATAATAATAATAATAATAATAATGATAATAATGATGATGATGATTATAATGATAATAATAATAACTATGACTCTCATTTTAATAAGTAAGCCCTGTTTAAATGGAGAGGTGGGGTGACTACAGCCTGTCTTTTTTAGACCAAACTTAATCTGTCATGGACTGTTTGTATTGTCTTCTGTCAGGTAAGATTATGATTATATTAAGATATTTTACCTGCTATAAAATAACCTGTAGGTAACCCAGGGGTGGATGATATGACAAAAATATCATATCATTATTCCTGAAGATATTTCTATGATGCAAAATGTAACACAATTTGCTCACAAACTGAATTATGAACTAAAGCTTAGAATTATGTAAGGACTAGAAAAAAATCTCATTTTTATTTTTCAAAACATGGGGAAAAAACTGAATCTATTTTTTAAAAGTGATCTTTTATGATTAAGAACGAAATTTTAAACATCAAACCAACTGCTTCCAATCAGTTTGTCATTAAATTTATATTGTATAAATTCAAAGTATTGTTTTGAGTCGTCAATAACGGTCCCACAAACCAAAGGTAAAAGTGTAAAAACATTGACAGCTAGATAACCCTTGTTTAGCATTATCGAATGCTGTTTCCTGGATTCGTCACTAAAACCCAATAGACTACACAATCCGATCATGGAAACGAACTGCCTTGAGTCATTCAGTCTAATTTATCTCAGTATGGAATTTGACCTTGCTGATACACAGCTAAATGAGGTAAGGGGCAAAGCGAAGAAACCCGACATCTCACAAAACAGTCATGTCAGAACATGGATTCATGCACTCCCCCATGTCCAGTTCAGAATACGCAACACATTTGTGCCATAAAACTGACTATTTCTAAATGTTCTTGGCGACATGACAAGCTAGCTGATGTTGCCGCAACATTTTTTTGCAAAAATGCAAGAGTTCTGAAGAAATTAGGGAGGAACTGCATGGCTCAGCCATCATCTTTAATTAATCAAGTGTCAGGAATCCTGGCTTTTGAAGACGAAGTCCTTAAAGCATGTTACATTCATTTCAATACGTTTAACCTTTCATCCATTACAATGTGAGGCTCTCGAAGACACAGTGATGCCATTTAAAGACTCCTACACCACCTCTGCCTCTCACGACAAGCAACGTCAGAGACAGCATGCCATTCGAGAAGCTTGGGACGAGAGCTTTGTCCAGTGTCCAGTGTGTTTCGGCGCATAATAGGACGCGGTCAGCAATTCCTGGCACTGGCATTTACGGATGATGACTCACTGAAGACAGCAAGTTACAGTAAGTGACTGTACGTGAAGGCCACATCAAAGCGTTCCACAAAACCATCACACACACACAGTCTGTCATTACTCAATTATTCCATAGGGCTTCCTCCGCTCTCTTTAAGTCACACTGATGATGACGTTTCCTGTTTATTAGCGCAAGAAGGCGACTGGATGTTTGAAGGAAGAGAAGGAAGCCAGTGCTAGCCCTTCTAATCGCTGCCCTTCCCCACTGCCCCGAGGTCTGCTACGCTGCTAATGACATCATGAACTAGATTGCTATTTATTATTTCTTCAGCTTTCGTCAGCCCCTGACATGCAGACGGAGGGAAGGAACAGGGAGAAAATTCAAAGGTGAATGCGTTGATGCGATGAACAGGTGTTAACAGCTGACTGTTTTATTTCAGCGACAGCTAGATGACCCGGGTTAAACAGTATCAGCATTGTTGCTTACGCACAGCTCATTGTGTTGACATTTAAGCAACTCATTGGCCATATTTGGTCTCACGGCACTCTTTACCCTTGTTTTTCACGAACCCTTGGAGTAAGTGGATGGATGAACTTCCTTGAATAAGTGTACATCTCCAACCAACCACACTATAAGGATTACGTTATCAAAAAGGCAAAATAAGCACCAGGCAAACATCTGTGGGCTACATCTTAAACAGGTTGGCGCAACGTCTTTTAATATAAGACCACAAGTCGCTTGTGGTGCGGTGGGTATGACTGCCACGTCACAGCTCCAGGGTTCGCCCAAGATCCCCACTTGTCTGGATGGATTACTTCAGGGTCTCTGGCTCAAACAAAGCATTGAACTGATTACAAGGGTAAATTAGATTCTTTAAAAATATCATGTAAACTATGTATAATTTGACAGACCAAGAGTATTCAAGAAAAATTCTGAAATTCCAGCTACATAAAACTCTTAGCTTGCAAAGGATAATCAATTAACATGACAGACTAGTGACAATGGCTACCTTTAAATATTTAAACATTTGTTATTAGTTCATGGCTATAAATAAGACAATTTGTATGGTTGAAATGAGTTTCTGAACAGATGAGATGTCAGTTTTAACCTGGATATAGTGAATAAATGTATACTTCTATGTCAGTTAAATTTTAAACGTTCTATTCTTATCACTGTCTTTTTTTTTTTTTCAAACATACCAAGTTGTTACTTTACTAATCAGACTATATTTCATGCCAATATCTTTTAGCATACATTAGCAATGCTGCTCCGGAAAAAAGAACAAATGGAAATATAATTGCAAATATAAATCTGCAACTCTTGGGACTCGGGAGAGATATGAGTGCTGGAGATTTATTAGGTGACGATACGATACACAGTCCAAAAAAAAAAAAGAAAAAAAAAAGGGTCATTAGGAGGCTAATGGTCAGATTGAGCATGAAACACAAAATGAGAGAATAAAAAACAAAACAAACACAACACTAAGTACAAGGTTCAGAATGTCAGCGTGATCAAGAGTTGGCAAGACTTCGTAATGAATATTAGTTTGACTTTATATTCTATGTAAGCATGTGAAGTGGTTCAGTTCTCTGAGGAAAGGGACCCCCAGTGTGCTGTAATGCCCCAAAATGATGTCTCTGGCTTCTTTTCGATCACTATTGCTGACGTTATTTACAATTTATGTTGCTGTTGATCTACAGCAGCTTAAACAATATTACCCAGACACGCTGTCTAAAATGTATTTAGTTGCATGTTGTCACTGTATAATTAAAGAGTTAGCCTAAATGTGGGACAGAAATGAGTTTCAACATTTATCTTCCACCTTTTTTTTTTTTTTACTACAGCAACAAGCCTAACTTTCTAAACCTGTATATCGATTGGTGATGGAGACTTGCTAAAATGACAGCCATCAGATTAAATGCTTACAATGCAATCAGTGACATGTGTTACCCAGTCCAAGCAAGCTGGATGCTATTGGTATTCATTCATTCCTGGAAAACCCTGATTGCAGAACCACTGACCAAAATGAAGGATGATCCGTGCTTGAATAATTATCACAGCTGTTCCGCACTTCCACCCAGCTCACAGACTAAATTGTGATCCAAATGAGATTGGAAAGCGAAGGACAGAGATTGAATAAACACTGAACATTCCAGGAATCTACCACTCAAAAGCCGTCGAGGTCTGGTAGAAAAGGTCACGCTGCCCTCATTGAGAAAAATAATGAAGAAATTTTTTTTTGGTCATGGTGGATATTTGCGTTTTTGTCAGCGATACACATACCAAATCCGAGATGAATCTGACAAGCACGGGAAATTCTGACAATAAGCACACACCCAGAGAGCAGAGGAAGGACGAATTCTTCTGCCATACAACATTTGAAGCTTATTTGTTCCATCTGGAGGCAAATTGTTTTCAGATGCGCTACACTGCCAAACCGAATTGCAAACATGCACTCATATTTTTTTCCTGCGTTATTGCAAAAGCATCCTGTTTTGATTTTTTTTCTCATCGTTGAAGAAATCCACCATTCGAGCGGATCTTCATGTTTCATCTCGACCTTTTGAAGACCAGCACCACAAAAAAAGCCTGTCTTTCCAATAGAAACCAGGTTTAAGGCCAGAATTACTGGAACTATATGGGTCAGTCCAATAACAGAAAGAAGCATTATGGGGTTTGTTTTTTTTTTTGCTAATTAAGACGTGATGTGGATGGGATGAGATAAAATATCATGCTTAGCGGAAAAGGCTAATGAGAGGCCATCATGTGCAGTGAGAATATAAAGGCATGCATTCCACTCACAGACCTGGAAGATGACTACACCCGAAAGTTCAGTGTTGTTTCCTGAACCAATACATTTGATTAAGCTAGGAATGCAATGATCTCACCGTTTTCTTTTTGAATGCTATGCTGATATTAGCGTTTTGGGCCCATGCTCATACGTGATGACTTGCTGCAAGCTTTTGTTGCCAAGTCATGGCAAATGGAAGAGGTGTGATGGTGGTGTGCTTTAAGAAAATTTCTGTCCTGTGATCGTCTGAGGTTCTATATCATCAGGGTATAAAGTACATGATGTGATACGAATTGGGAAAACATGTTAAATCTGCTCCAATGCCAATCCGACAGAATCTTCCCTAATACTGAGCATCAGATCAAAACAACCCTAGACTAAGCTAATGGTAATATAATGTGCAGGACTTGCTTGTTTGTGTATCTTGGTTGATTTCCCAGAATGCTCTTTTCTTAGTATAGTTTTTACATTCATTCGTGTTAGATTTGCTCGGTTTCTTCTGGTACCGACTGTGAATTTTAATAAGCACAAGTAATTTAACTGGTTTTCTAGCATACGAACCCTAACCTCAATGGGTGTTTCTCACATTAACATTTCTCACATTAGCATTTCTCACACACACACACACACACTCTCTCACAGGAATTGGTTCTGATTGAAATCTGAATTACAATTAGTCTTAGTGCTTTAGCCAGCACATTTTTGACTGAATACCAATTGATGTTTGACTTCCTATTACAGAATGCATGCACTGTTTTGTGTGAAATATCTGTTGACATGCTTGTATTTTAATAAAAAGCAGTAGCTGTGATTTGCAGAGAGTGAGCTATTCACATTTACAAAATGTTAAAACTTAAATACATGATTTGCATAAACAAAACCTCCACCTTCAGTTGAGTGTAACTAAAAATTATTTTAATTTATTTACATTTCAGTAACGCTGAATGTTGATACATGACAAGTCAACGGCAAAAAAGACTTTCTCAGGGGTAAAAGTTATTTTCACTCAGGTCTATGCCAATAGAAATATATAAATTGATTGACAGCATAACAATTTCTTGAAAAAGCATAAATCTGGATCCGAATTACAGAAAAGTTGAATTAGGTGTGAAAATTAAATGGTTTAATGTCAAAATGGAGAGAGAAAAAAAATCTATACTGTACTCAGGAGAACATGGGCACCAAGCACATCACACAGGGAAACTATTTATTTATTTATTTATTTATTTTATATTCAAGGCAGTGTCTTGCTGACTGTAAGCCAGGATAAATTTACACACGTAACGAGTACGAGTAGGATATGAACGTTTTTCTGAATTTTCCACGATTTTCACGTCTACAAAATGTCTTGTGTAAATGCTCTTTTACACGTAAATCCATTCATACCCAGCTTGATAAATGATGCCTACTGTATGTATGATTTATGTTGTAAGACATATTGCAAAGATTTGGGAGACAGAAAGGGGGATTATGGAGTGGACAATGGCTGTACCAGCTGATGATAAAAAGGTGTATTGCAGATACTGCAAATCAGAAATGTGTGCCGCACCACAGTGAAGGGTTCCCATGCAAAGTCTGAGAAAAACAAGAAAAGTGTCTCTCCTGTTGCCAATCCATGAACTTTCAGCACTACTTTAACATCTTTTTGTGCGGTTTTTGAAATGTACTCTATGTGTGCTGGAAATTTAGCTGAGACCTGGCAACCCTGTGCATATAGCTTAGGAGTTTGGCTGTTGTGATAGATTTTGTGTGCGAGTCTGCTAGTGTTCCCAGTCACAAACACTGCACCCCCTTTTCCAGAACTACACAGAATTGACATGTTTGCCAAGAACACTTAATATTCATCAGTTGCAGCTCCACAGCGTGTTTGTCAGCAAGTGCAACGTCTTAGTTCCATATTTAACCGTCTCCCAAAAGGCTTTCCATTTTATCCGCATTACAACATGCTTGGCACGGGGAAGACTGTACGGGATAACACCACGCGTGCCAAAACCCCAAGATGTCTTAATCAATTCCCGATAGATCACGTCATCGTGTCATCATCTACGACTCTCTCTCACATTTTGAACCGGTAACAAGCATCCGATTGTCTGACGCAGGTTACAGTCATGCCATCCCACTTAGGCTGTGTAACACGAGGAAGTGAGTGTGTGTCAGAACTATTTCAGTGTGCTTTGAAGTCTTATTTTGCACCACCCTGGAGGCAAATGCAGAGAATCTGCAGTAAAACTCTAAACGCTCCTCTGTACTGTACTGAAGGACTGGCGAGAGACGTGGTAGGGAACTGTGGACGAGCCAAAAATTTTATACTGAAGACCATGTTGATACATGACTCATATTGTATACTGTCAAAGGGTGGACCATTACCATTATAACAGTGTATAATATAAAATGTGACACAGCTCCAGTTCAGATATGGCTTCAGCTCACGTCAGTACTGACCTCCACACCCACATCCTGCACAATTATTCAACCAAACAACTTGTCAAATATAATGGTTTAAAATGATGGCTGTGTCAGGGTTGCACAGTGGTGCTACAAGTAACATTGCTGCCTCACAGCACAGGGTTTGATCCCTCATCTTTCGATAATAAAGTACCGAGCATTCAATGTCTGTACCACATCTGTACATGGTTTCACAAGTTCTCCTGGTATTCCATTGGGTTTGTTCCAGGTTCTTTGGTTTCCTCAATCCTTCCAAAACCATCTCAGAAGGTGGATCTCTAACTAAGTGTAAATAAGTTTGCATAGTGCCTTATGATGGACCGGTGTCCCCATCCATGATGTATTCCTACCTCATGCACAGGGTTCCAGGGATAGGCTGCATGACTCACCATGACCCTGACCAAGATAAAGTGGTACGTGACGATTAATGAATGAATTAATGGCTGTTGTAATCGCAACATTTGAAAACAAAGAAGCTGTTTGATATCTTACAAGCAAATCTTGCTCATCAGTGCTTTATCAGAACTTACTCTACATTCGATATTACTCAATACATTTTACATGAAAAGTTACGAAGGATAGGATAAGGTTATGGTTTGGGTTGGCATTCAAATCTTTTCTTATGACTTGTTTTGTAAGTAAATAGCACAAAACCCAACCACATTAACTCGTTCTAATTTGTACAAATTTGGCTAAGGAATATTAAAGAAATTAATCCATTTTGTCATTTTTGGTGTTGCTTTTGTAATTAGGAAGAATTCCAGTCATTCTGGATTAAGTATTTAATCAGTGTCATTGCGTTTCAGAGTGAATATTATAGTTTACTGCATTTAATGAGACAATCTTTGAAGATTTTCCCAGGCATAAAACGGCATTGTTCACGGAAAATTCTCAGTTGAACCTCCCATACATGCTCCATTGAGGTTTTATCAAGAAGCTCCAAGTCACGTGTCTTTACTTCAATGACGTCTTTCACAACACAATATAGAGCTATGGAAATCAACACCATTTGTTTTCTTTTTTTACAACAATTTTTGACCAGGGCCTCTGTCATCAAACTCTGGGGTCTTCGAGACTTCAGCATGGTTTCTTTTCACATTCATCACTTGCTATCATTGCTGCCCTGTGGACACCCTGCAGTCTCGCCGCTCTCCACTGCGCCAGGTAGGGTGCCAACGAAGGACAATGCCTAAGGATTAGCATTAAAAGGCAGGGACTGGGCCCAGCATCCCAGGACGCTTTGAGGTCTTGTTGGGGGGGTGGACATGGAGGGCTGTGCGGCTGGGGTTGGAGCATCAGGAGTCCAGGGGAAACGGAGTATGGAAATGGCTGCCGCTAACACCCACCATGGGGCCAGCTCGGTACACAGCGGGAGTCTCTGTGTGGAAGCGTACATCTGTTCACGACGGGAGAACACGCCTGACACTGAGATAATTCTTTCCCTTTCTTCTTCAGGCTCCTTCTTTTCTTTCTCCCTTTTCTCACTTCACTTCTCATGTTTTTTTTCACATCACAGTCATTGTTTTGTCCTGAAAATGAGTAAAAACCAAGGAATGAGTACACATCTACTTTTCAGTAGCCTTATTGATCTAAATTTCAATCGTGTTCAGATGAACTGACCTGGACAATATTATGATCAGATTGGTGATCATCTGTCCCAAACAGTTAATCTTTGTTTTTAACCAAAGCCAAGTTAGCAAACACAGCTAGCCACTCGCAATCACGATTATGCATGCGGTCTTTCAGAAGGAAAAGGATTACTGTTAAAAAAAAATGTAGCTTCCGTTTTTTCTCTCCATGTGTACAAAGCATAACTGTCATGATATGTGTCATTTTAAGCCGATTTTCCATCCTGTGATGCGATGAACTGGAGCGAATAAGCTGGAAGAAGCAGATGGCTAACAGCCCAGCGCGGTTGCTAAGGTTGCCTCAATGCTACTCGCAGAGTGTTCAGGTTAGCATAGAACCAGACAAGGGGGCTACACACAGAATGAGCTATCAATCATGTAAAAAGTGTAATCCGAAGTCTTAAAAAAAAAGTCAAACATTCTTTATTCATATGTGTTTAGATAGCAGGCATATTGGCAAGTTGTCATGACAACAGGGATGTTCTGCAGATGAAGACTTGCCGTTGACTGTCCAATCGGATGACGGCAGCTTAAACTGCAGCGTGAGCGCAAGTGTTGGGGGGGACACACGTTTTCCAGATACACACAATGCCAAGGACGACGCCCTGGTCCAAGACCACCTACGGATCATAATCGGCTGCAGGAGAGGGATGGCTAACGGACTGACACGATCCATTTCGGAATGAGAACAAGGCGGAGGAAGAAACGAGACGGGGCCAGGTAGGGGGTCGCCTTAATGTTGACTGGTCTGAATGTCATCGATTATCTTTGCCATCTTTGCAGCCCGCCATTGTGGGTTATCGCTGAGAAACATGATATGAAGATGCGGAAATTTGGTAACAAGATTACGTTTAGAAATCATGAAACTCTAGCAGGTGGTTTTAAGAGCAAAGATGTGTGAAGTATGTCAAACATTATGGTAAATAATGAGCAAAATAACAAACCTGCTAATACTTATGTCAAGCTAATACAGGCACTAAAAATGCTAATACTAAAACGCTATGAAAAATGAACGGCCTTTTATTTCTATGGCAGTTTCTGCATTTTCTCTTTTCCTCCCCTGTTGAATTGGATTAGAATAAGCAGCGGTGAAATGCCTTTGGATGACTGTAGCCACCATTTAGCAATGGATGCACTGGAAAGGAAACCCCGCTTTTTCCGTCTAGCACTGCAGGTAGCCATATACTCTTACCCTCTCCAACAGAGATCCTTTCGAACCAAATCACAGAAAATATCTTATAAGGATCCAACCAAGGGCCCTCAAATAAGACGATTAAAATCTTCATTCATTCACAGTAAAGCTCTTTTACATCCCCTCCTTCTTCCCTTTCTGTTCCTCAAGCTTCACCATCATGGGGTCTCGGTGGGAAGCCAGTGAGAAAACTGACCCCCAGTGGTGGATATCTTTGACTATTCAAACATTGGGCTAAAATGCAGACTGTCAGCATGCAAATCCCACCTTTATTGACTCTTGGTTGGATATCAAGCAGATTAGATATTGGATACTGGCCTTGTTTTGAAATCCTTTTTGTTAGTTTTAACATGATCGATGGTCAGATTGAAGCCATAGTCATGTCACTAGATTTGCTTTGAAGATAAGAACCATGTCATATGTACATGTATGTGTAAGTATTGCATAAGATTGCATTTTACAGAATTTGCATAAGGAAATACTGTCGCTAGGGATGCATTTTTTTTCTTTTCAAACTAATACAGATACTGAAACCAAAATAAGTAACCTAGTATTAGTATTAAGCATCATGTGCATTGTGTGCATCATAGAACATGTTATTCACACTTACATGTTCTTTAAATGTCAGCTAGTTGATTTTAAATGACGTATAGTAGCTAGCTACGTTAGTTAGCTTGCATCAAGTAGGATTACGGCCAAGAGCGTGTTTCACTTTGGAAAAGTTCTAATTACAACTATAAGTTAAGCATGTTTTACTGTTTTTCTTGCGTTAGAATCCCATTCTGTCAATAACCAATAGTCGCTGATTGTCAAGAACAGCGTACTGGATAAGAGCTGTCATGTTCCCTCAACTAACATTGTCTGTAGACAATTTTTTAGACTGGAGTTTGCTGCAGCATTAGTTGCTGCTGAGTTTTATGTTTAAAATGTTATGACAGTAGCGTAAATCACACCTTGACTCGCAAGCAAATTAGACCCTGAAAGCATTCGTGTCTCATCAGGGTTCGGTTCTCGCACTAGTGAAGTTCTTACGCCCGACCACTTCTCTGTCTACTCACTTCATTGTGAATACCTTTGCATGTGCCTGCAATTTATGGCACCTTATTATTACTATTTAAACTCCAATATGCATACTCACAATGTATACTAGGCTATCAAGAGGTATTGGATGTTGGTACCTGAACAAGTAAAGAAGCCCAGTATCTGACCTACACGGATACTGAGACTGATATATATATTTTTTCCAGTACCAGCATCGGTATCAATGCATTCCTACTTATGTAACTGATTATGACAAAGTATTTGAAAGCAAAATTCTTGGCTTGTTCATTTTAGAGGCTCCTCTCTCCTAAAAGCAGCAGCTATATCTGTATTTGAAGGTCAAGCCTATGAGAAAAGTCGTGGGACAAGCAATTTTGTAAAGACTGTTCAGATTTAAGTCTGGGAATTTCAACAATGGAATTGCATGCCTTGCGTGAAACACTGTGCTGGCTATTTCACAAGTCTGCTGATCCAGTTTCCCAGTATTATCTCTTGTCTGGTCCTGCTATCACATCAGCCAGCGCAGATTGAGATGGTGTGACCATTCAGACAGTGTGATTGAGACAGAATTAGACAATCACCCCAGGGATATTGCTATTATAGAACTGGAATTGCTAGACTGTTGAGTTGCAGAAGGGGCTGTCCTGGAGCAAGTAGAAAATGTCCGTCCTGTGTGTGTGCAGATATGGGGAAATGTGGGGGGAGGGAGATGTATATATGGCTTATATCAATTAATATCTTCGACACAATGCAAATACATACTTTATCTTGAACAGAAATCGCTCATATATCAGTTTGCCTGCTTAAAATCATTTCATTTGCACCCAAGTGAAAGATGCGATTACTGTACATTTCTTCATCTTTTTGGCATATTTGCTGAGTGACGATGATGGTCAAAGATGTTTTATTGCTTCAGGATGACCACCATGACAAATGTGACCTCTGCCACTCCCCAGTGGGACTTTCTTCAGTTATTTACAGTCTCCTCTTGACCACACACACGCACAACTCAGGAGACGCTCAGTGATCTATTTAAACCTCTCACCATGTCTGGGATTCCCCGTCCGCAGCAAAAAATGCTTCAGATATAAAGCAAATATTTTACCTAAAGTAGGATAACAACCTCTGTTCTGAATGATTAAGGTTAACAATCAGGTTGAGCACTTGCAGCTGTTATTATCTCAAAGTATTGCACTTTATTTTTCTATACTTTTTTCCTTGAAAGAGTTCATTTGTAACAACTGATCCTGCTGCTGATCCTGGAGAACATGCAATGTGTCAAGCTCCTTCTGTCCATCTCATACTCTGCCTTCCAGTGCCTCTCAATTTATTTCTTGTCTCACGGAGTGAAAAAGGAGTTGCAACATGTCTTTTCATGGCAGATGTTGTCCTTCACATCAACCAGCAAAAGCGCGTTCTTACTCTAGGCAATGCGTTTTTATCTTTGTTTCACCTCTGTAAATTGGATGCAGGAGAGCTAGTGAGGTGCTCTTCATCTGCCACTGGGATTGTACAGCATCTTCACATAATTCATATTTTGCATAAACCTATTTATCCTGGGAGTTCCTGTCAGTACATGATGTAGGCTCACAGCCTAGGTGGTTTGGGAGGTAAAAGCATGGACATATCGGAAATCACAAAACCTGACATTTTCACATGAGTATCTGACAGGTGGACAGGTTCATCCCTTTGTTTTCCTGTCCAGCTTTTATCACTTCACCCACCCCGTGGCACTCCATCTAACTGTCCTGTCTTCTGCTGAGTCCAGTCAAGGCTTGGTATTTTCACCTTCCGATAGAGACCTAGCCCAGAGTGTTTTATTAACCACATTCACCAGACTGATGCTTCAAATGAGCAGACATGATCTTATGAAAAAGGATTTACCCAGTACCACAATTATGAAATAATTCATCCTTGTGATGGATTTTCTTCATTGGATCAGCGTTTACTTTCAGAAATAAAAGTACCTTGTTGCCGGAGTGGTACTAACCAGAGTACACCTTTAATACCTTTAGTATATATGTTTTTCCTGGGAAGGTGCATGTGATGTACCTTTAATTAGCTTTTAGACTATACCTTTATTGTATATGAGAGATATGTGTGGTCCAGTTACCCAGCCTACATTTTTTAAAGGCCACATTCCTATTGTTCCCAATTGAAAGATAAAAAAAGATCTAACCTTGATGGTATGACCCTAGCAACAAGAAAAAAAACGGTTTGGTACCTTTATTTCCGAGAGTGTGGTGAAGAAGAAACATCACAACCAAATGGTAAGTAATGACTTGCTAGACTTTCTATCAAGGGCAAAAACATGATGTCCTACCTCAGACATCTTTCTCAGAAAGGATGATTACTATCGTGGAGTCATCCCCTACACTGTAATTCATATGCATGTTAGTGTCGGCTAATTGGCTTATTACCCTATTTTAGCTACCATTTTTAGCCTTGCCGATTTTACCCTCGAAATTGTTTGAGCGACACCGCAGTAACTCCAGTCACATGATGGCCAGTAAGGACAAGCCTCTTGACTCCCTGAGCTGTGAAGTGAATTCTCAAGCTGGACGTGAAGAGCTCATAAGAAAAATGAAGTCCACTCTTATCATAAGGGATACAACTTCTTCTCGGTTTTGAAAAGCTAACAATAAAAACACCAATTAACATCACATTAAGGCAGGCATGTCCAAAGTCCGGCCCGGGGGCCAATTGCGGCCCGTGTTCAAATTTTCACTGGCCCGCAGCCTCCGTTAGAAAATCGATAATATGCGGCCCGCCAGCACTGTTGACTACAGTATAAAATACGTGTATACAAAAATTGCTATTTTACATTTCACC
>JAQQZU010000036.1:24666993-24680326 GCA_030068025.1 Parauchenoglanis punctatus | reverse complement strand
AGTCTTCAAATATGAAAGGCAGGATGAATTTAAAAACTTGAAAATGAAAAAAGTATGCCATTTGCAATAAAAATTTCCAAAAATAGTTCATTTGTATTTAACGTTCTTAGTTCAAAGAATGTCAGACTGAATGGTCGGTCCCCACACATTTTCACCTTACCAAATCTGGCCCTCTGCAAAAAGTTTGGACACCCCTGCATTAAGGGAAATGTGCCAAGAGATATACTGATAGTACCATACCAAAGCAATTACAGTTTGAAATCCATTTGAAAAAGTAATTCACAGAGACATTGAATATAATAATTAAACATAGAAAATATCATAGAATTATTTAACCTTTATAATGTATACATGAGATTATGGCAAGCTTTGAAATATTTATAAATAATAATTGCTGCCTTAACAGCCCTAGTTGTAATTATTGCATTCATTTCTGCAAATGTGGCTTCATTTAACAATATGACTTCCAGCTCCATTATATAGCAAATATATAAAATCGCATGCAGAGACTTGCCTCTGTTTTACATAAACTCTACCTCATTTGCATAACTCTTATACAAATCTCTAAAATAGCACTTAAGTTTGTAGTTGCGTCTGATATCGGAATACTGATGTGCAAAATTTCGGTATTAATTCCTTACTACAAGTGCATAACTTAAAGTGTATACAACCATAATACAGCTCATGTTGGATATAACCTTCTGTAATAATATTCGCATGTTAGAGCATTCGTGAGAGACCTCACAGCACCAACACTTGTCATCTTGACATAAAAGCACCCGCACGAGTCATCTGTGACAATAACTAGAACATTTTGTTTGTCAGATCCGCTTTTACCTGCGTATTACTGTCAAAGTTAATTCACCGCCTGTCTGTCGTGTGTGTTTAGGACAGATTCAGCTGTCCTCAGCTGTCACTTCCTCTGCAATATTACAATCATTCAGGCAGCGTTTAAATGTCAGAGCTCATCTTTTGATGCACAATGGATATGTACACAGCCAAATCATCAGGGTTGAGTTGGTGTCAACCTAATGTGCATACAAGCTAGTGTTAGAATGAGTTCTTAACATTAAGGGTATTTGGTTTCAGGGAGAGGAGCCATAACCCTGGACTGTTTTCCCAGATCACATCTGATCCAGTTCATAGATCTGATCAACACACGTAGCACTGTTTGTCTTAACTCTTCTCCAAACGTACACTGTAATTTACTTGATTTATGACCTCACTATCCGATGTCACCAAGAAGACAATAGCTTCCCTTTTGAGTCTGGTTCCTCTCAAGGTTTCTTCATCGTGTCGTGCCGGGATCTTTTCTGGTTTGATAATTAGGGATCTACATCTGGGTTTCTGTAAGGCTGTTTTGTGACAACACAGACAGAGAAGAGATTCTTCAGTACTAGAAGCACTGGAGGCCCAGCATCATGCTTTACTTACCACTATAATTTGGCCCTCATACCAGCATGAAATGAGGGTGAAAATACTCTACCTGACCATTAAACCTATATGCGGGCCATCCTCAAACTGCTACCACAACATTGGAAGCACACAATTGTACAGAATGTCTTTTACAAATTTCCCATCACTGGAACTAATGGGCCCAAACCTGTTCCAGCATAGCAATGCCCCTGTAAACAAAGCAAGGTCATGGTTTTCCAATGTCTGAATGGAAGAACTCGGATAACTCGGATAACAGAGCCCTGACCTCAACCCCACTTTAAACCTTTGGGATGAATTGGAATGCTCACTGCACCCCCAAAGCCTTCTTGACCAAGATCAGTGCCTGAATTCACTGATGCTCTTGTAGCTGAATGGGCAGAAATCTCCTCAGCCACGCTCTAAAATCTAGTGGAAAGCCTTTCCAGAAGATTGGACGTTATTATAATAGCAAAAGGGGGAGTACATCTGGAACGGAATGTTCAACAAGCACATATGGGTATGTTGGTCAGGTATCCACATACTTTTGGCCATATATTCTTGGACCACCTTTGGCATACAAAACACTAATTGCCCCTTAGAGCAAAGGCAATATTTGTCAAAGTGGTGTTCTATCAGGGTTCCTACCCCATTGTCTTCGTGACACTGGCTGTCGTTAGAGAAAGCTTTGCCTTTGATTCAGTATCGAAATATTAAGCCTCGTTATACTCATTACAAACAAACTAGTTCCAATTCATTTACCTCGATATACACAAAAATCACACTGCCTGGTTAAAATACTTCACAGTTTTCCCTTTAGACCAAATGTAGTAATCAGCCAAGACATGTTTGGTATCCAAAGGTTGCTACTTAAGCTTTGTAACAGAGCTAACGAGTAATAGATGCCTGTCTCACTGGAGCAGATGAGAATGTATGTAGTAGATATTTCTCCCTGAGCCTTTCAACTGCTAAAATTCTGCACAAGCAGAATCCTAACCTCGAATGATGACAGGAAGAAGCTAAAAAAGTAGCTTGTTCATGTGTGATGGCAACAAACAGAGTCTCAGCATCATTCTTCCCAGGAGTCTGTTGTGCTGTCCACACAGAACACTGTCAAACTTCTTACACTCCCCCAAAACCTCTTCCATAAATATTTGCCTCGCATCGACATCCAATTCCTCAGTAATGCTGTGCAGGCTCGCTGATGTGGTTTAGGACACAGTGTGACTTACTGTAATCTATAAAAATGAACAAAGCTTTGTTGTGTAGCCAAGTCGGGGCAGCCATATCGGACAACTGGAATCACTTTTTCCCTTAAAGCAATTTGGTATCATTCCACACAAATGTGCGAGAGAATATTATGGGAAGCTGGAAATGCATTTCCCGTTTTTAAGCTTTAAAGCATAAATATGGACTTTAGCTTGGGTAATTTAAAGCATAGCGATTTGGGCTTGCATTTACAAAACAGGTTTGGGTGGGACAGACTTTCAATATTGTTCGCTACATTGTTCTCATAGTTTCAGCTAAAAACTAAACACACTTAAAGGCTAATTAACTAAAAAGTTGGAAAATTGAATTTTTTTTTTTCTTCACAGAACCATTCATTTAAGAGAGATAAATGCGTTTGCTGTGCTAGGGTCACATCTGCTAAGCAAAAAATACTTTAAAGTACATACAAATGACTAACTAACAGAAAAAACATTGTCTGTTATGTTGTAGGAGACATTTTGTTGGCATGGTTTGGGTCCATTTGTCCCCTTAAAGATAAAGAGAGCCATCATTGCAAATCAATGCAAAGCTATTCTGACAGATTATACTGTGATGAAACATTTCAATCCAAATGGTCTCAATCAACCATCCACAGGAAACAAAAGCTCACTGGATCACTGTGAAAATAACGTAAATCATGTGCATACTGTCTTCTCAGTGACCAGATCTCAAACCTGCTGAACACTTATGGGAGATTTTGGACAGATGTATTAGATAATTCTCTCCACCAACATCATCAAAGCACCAGTTGAGGGAATTTCTTTTAGAAGAATGTACAGTTCAAGTACAGTTCCAGAGACTTATAGAATCTATTTCATGGGGAACTGAAGATATTCTGGCGCCTCATGATGGCCCACACCACTTTACTAAAATACTAGGTGTTTTTTTTTCTTTTGTCATACGTGCATGAATATAAGATATGCTGTATGTTGTCAGATTTAGAGGGAAATTAAAAGGGAAGAGTAAGAGAGAGAGGCTAAAAAGCTAGACTAGCATGAGATAATCTTTTAATCTTTTATGCCTTATTCCTTATTGTTCTTAATATCAGTTGCTTAAAATGAAGCCTGGTACTAAACTGCTTCACCTTATGCTTTCTGTCATGATCTTCTGTGGTTTTATCATACTGCATGCACTGGAAAGGGGGGGATAGCTACATTTTCCCCACAGCTGTAATAGGAATGAATCGTTGTGAAATCCAAGCCGAGACATTAAAGCACCGAAGCCCTAACAAACAGTCTTGATACCAGATGGGACTGGATGATGAAAAGAGCCTAATCCTGGCCCAGGCTCGCCTTCCATCAGCGCAGGCACTACAAAGCAGCTCATGCTGAGCTCTCACAAGCGAATACTCTTTTTTTTATACCTCACCAAACAGAGCATCACACTACCCCTCCCTTTCTTTCTTTCCTTCCTTACCTTACACTCTATACATACATCTGTCTATATACTATATATACAGTATAAATCATACATTTCTCTTTCTCACTCTTGGCTTCTCTTTTTGCCTCTTTTTCCAGAGCTCTCTCTGTCTCTCACTCATCTCTCGCTCTTTCTCTCTGTCTGGACTTGAGGATTTGCAAATGTGGCATTAGCAGATATTGTGGTCATGCTTTCATTCGTAGGGACTTCTGATTGCTCTACAGTTGTTGCATTGGAAATGAGAACATTACGCCCGGCAAAAAAGGCCCTCCTCTCTGATTTGTATTCAGTATACATGGCACTGTAAGACATATGAGTGGCTTTTATTTCTCTCCTGTCCAGTTCTTCCACCATCCTCCACCCATCTGTATTCAGAGTCTCTCTCTCTCTCTCTCTCTCTCTCTGCTTCCATGCTTATCCTATGATGCATAAGGCCTGCTAATTAGATTCAGCACCGAATTAAAGTTGTGTTCATGAAAAACACATCTCGCTCACTGGTTTTAGATGCTGTGGTTTCTTCAGCACTTTGTCTGAAGGCAGATGTTATTCAGCTTCAGTGCTGCACGAATGTTTTTTGAAAGTAAAGCAGACCACTGTGTGTATACCTCATAATCACTTCTATCTGTTAACACGAGGTACTGGTACACATTGTTTTCATTCCAACATTAAAAAAAAATGCATCTCGTAGTTCTTTTTCGGTGTTTCCTGCAGTTAAAATACAATGAATTTGAATGTTCTCATGCAGAAATCAGGAAACAGGAGCCAGGCGAACAGTGTGACTAAGTAAAGCATGAAGATCTAGGATGATATGGGCACAACACCTCTAATGGAAGCACTGCCAAAAAGCGCCTGTAGTCCTTTTCTAGTAACAAGGTGTTGATGCATTTCTGGGTTCTATGCCTATTCTAAAACCATCCTGTATACGACTTGAAGATGTGCTATTATAGGAAAATAATCAATAACCGTATGGTGTGCAAAGTGGAATTACTGTTACCTCAACAAAATTGGTGCTTTTCCAAAAACAGCAGCCCTGGTGTGTGTTATTCCTCTTATACCACAGCAATTTGTTAATGATTCAAATTTTTTTTATTTATTAATGAATGTCAGACTTTTTATTAATTTATAGTTAAATTTGAAGATGTGAACCTCCGCAAAACAAGTCAGTTCCCGTTAAAGCTTTTATTATATCAGCTATACATGATCATTACCTTATAAGCCTATCATGTTCCCTCTCTTTCTTGAAGTTAATAAACATACAACAACAACAATAAAAAACAACAAAGCTTGCCATGTTTTAAGAAAACGGAAAGCGGAAACTTCTCTGTCCTGAAGACTTTCCTGTGGTGGAAAACGTACAGACTGTTAAGTCTATTCAAGTAAGTAAACGTTAAATAATCTTGTCCTTACAGAAAACTTCACCATATCAACAAATGTACATTTTTATTGACATTTACGGCATTTGGCAGACGCCCTTATCCAGAGCGACTTACATAAGTGCTTTGAAGTCTCTATCAGTAAATATATTCTGATACTGGCTCACTAGGACCTGGGCTATGAATACCATCACGCTAAAAACTGTTGGCAAGTAACACAGAAAGGTTTGATTTTGTTAAATAACAGCACATTTTTTCATTTTAATTTCAAAGTTTTAAAGGACTAGAACCAGCACATTAATATAAACACCAGAAATTCATATTAAGGAAAGCCATTAAAAAATCTGCATCCTCCTAGTTATCAAGTAAGTTCATAGTCACAATGTTGACTAGTAAATTGCTTGTACTGGACTGAAATTTACTAGATTTTTAGGCGTTATTTGGGCTAATGCTAATGCCATATCTCAATTCAAGGATATAAATTAGTGTTATTAATAGCTCATCAGTGATTTTACCAAATGGCAAATTCTAGAATACATCAAATTGACTTTAACAATCCTAGCTACTGAACCTGTGCGCCATTAGTTTTGCAACAATAACTAGAGGACATTTTAGTGTGGATGTGCTCGCTGTCAGATTATACCTAAGTGGGTTGATTTATGCCTAGTGATATTCTGACATGATATCTAAGTTCCCATAATATCCAGCATACTATTAGCTAGCTACTACTCTTGTAAGTTGTTGTACACTGGACATAGGAGATGGTTTAGGATCCATAGGCAAGAAGTTTTTACTAGTACTAAATTCTAAAACAAAAGAGCAAGCAAGGGTCAAAATGCCATCCAGAGGATAATCCAAAGTATATTCAGAAGAAAAGGTTCTAAACACATAAAAGGTCATCAGGGATAAACAAGGCTCAGAACATATGCTGCTAGAGAATTGGCAAGACTTCGCAAAGACATGCTGGAAACTGAAATTGAATTGGTGGGGAGTAGTAATGTTGGTGTTGGTGTCACACAAGTCTTCTTTGTGGTTCAGTATCTATGTAAATGGCCGCAAATGAATTCTGTTAGAATAAGTCTAATAAAAATTCTTCTTTCAGACACTACCTTAAGAAACACAGCCTGCTATGTCTGTAATTCCTGAACAAGTACCAGGTCCATCTCATAATCATGTCATAATCATGTCCCCAAAAAAGGTTCCTGCATATATGAGGATAATCACCCTGAAATCCCAAAAGCTCAGATTGCAACAGTAAGGCTCCAGCCAGACTGTCCCTCAAGCTTGACAAGAGAAAAATGCATCTATCACAGAAGGGAAAAGCAATTTATGGGGGGTAAAAATCCACATTCCCATACGACATTACAGTATTTTGAACGATGGCCTTTTGGCAGGAGCCCTCTATCTCAAATCCACCATTATATCATAAGCCTGTGGTCACGCTAGAATATCTAAAAGATCACATAAGCAGATCTGTCAGTTTATCATGTAACAATGGTATGTGGTCAGTTCTAACAATAGCCCCACATTATAGAACCACAAGTCCCCCAAAAAATTCGCTGCTCCTGAATGAATCTGGAGAATTGTGTCCTGCTATTTGAGATGGATTTTGTGGTGTCTGTGACATGATAATCGCATTTACTGTCTCCTTCCTGTTTATAGCGTTCTAGTTTGCGAAGTCTGTGAATCCTTGCAGATTAAATTATGAATTACATTATTATTACAAGTTAGGTCAGTTTGTGACATCACAATTAGGTTCAAACATGTCAACCTATCACATTGGATATACAAATTATTATAGAGTGATGTGAAAGCTTGAAACTTTTTTGTCTGTTCAGCTAGCATGCTAGCAATCTTACACAATTTTAATGAATACTGCTGTGGTGTATTTTACCAGTTTTGTAATACTGAAATGTCTACTTGTGACTAGCTATTTGGAATGGCTAGAGAACTTTAAAGCGTTTCCAAACACCTTGTGTGCGGAGACTTGGGAAGATGATTCACTTTTGCACATATCTTAAGCAGAGTGAGGTTTAAAGCATTTTAAATTCGGTTTAACCCCAAAAGTGAAAATTGCATTTTTAGATTCCATTCCAATTCTGTTGAAAGATGCAATCTACTATTTGTTGATTTCATTTGCAGTTCATTTAACCTGTAATAAATAAAATATAAAAAAGTAAATACGAACACTCGTTTCATCAAAGATTTTACATTAAGTTTTATGATGGAAAATGAGTAATCGATCATCCACACTTGACTCTGATCACTGTTTCCCAAATACATTGGTGCTGAAATAATTAATTTGGCAAATGTTTCTTCTGTTAGCTAAATGTACCATTTCTTTGTTAGTATTCAAACATTACAACTATATCTAATGCTATTTCTATGGTGTAAGTGACAGCATATGTGCATTTGGATAATTTGGAATCTATTCAGCTTGTATCCTTTTTGCTGTGGCATATAACCAACAATTTGTAAAAAAAAACCAAAAAAAAAAACCCTGACATTCACTGCATACACAGACTATTTACATTGGTTTCAAAATGACCTCAGATTTGACCTCATATTCGTGTTCATAGCTCAACAACAAAGCATATCATCACTGAAGGGCGTGATAGTTATTTTGATGAAAGTGTGTCAAAGCTCGAAAAAATGAAGATGAGCAATCTCAAAAGTTGGGATAGCCAGTACATGTATATTAGTTCCTGAAACATTTTTGTTTTCTTAGCTAGCCTGTGGTAAACAAATCTAACGCTTAGTAATAACTGTGTACAGACCCCTTTGACCTTCTAGTCGGAAGTGATGTAGGCGGTAACAAAATCTAAACACAAGTGGTCGGCTGGACACCTTAAAGATACATGATAGACACAGGTGTAAATGATGATGTGTCTCAGGTGTCCACTTGTGCAAATAATCATGACGATTCAATAAATAATAACAATAAATATGCAAATTGGTTTATGACATCATTTTGCAATTTTTTGAGCATGCATTAGCTACATTCTACTGCAAACAGTTAAAATCACCTTTAAGTAGATTAACTGTTTTTATAGCTACACCTCTTAAACTGGCAACAAGTTCATTCAAATATTTCTACATTGTTTCTGGGAAATATATTAATGTTTTCTTAAAGTAGAAGTGTCACAGAATGTTATAGGCCAAAAAAAAGTTATGGTTAAAACCAAATTTTTCAGCACTTTTGGCTATTTACAAGATTTGATGGGTTTTCAAAAGAAATATATTTTTTTTTTTTGGCATATTAGTAAATCCTGCCCTTTTATTAAGAGTAATGTTGTGGAAATCTTGCTGGGATATTTCTGTTAGTTTCTCTTACATTAAAAAAAAACAAACAAACAAAAAAATGTATTTATGTACATAGATTATTTTGAGAAAAACTGTCAGGTTAAAATTGCAAAAAACTTTGTCTAGCCTGTGTTTCTCCTGATCTCTTGACAGCTAATCTATAAAACAGCACTTTGTTGTAAAGCCAGTTCATGTTTGTAACACTAACTAAAAAGTCTGTGACACAACATGGCACCCACTAAAAGCCCCATGTGTCATGTGTGCACCATGTTCCCTGTGAACTCAGTGCTGTTCCTGCGGTGGCTTCGGCGCCGTTTTAAACCGCTGCCTTAACAGCATTAGATTCTGCTCTATATGTCCTGTCTGGGCTGAAGGCTGACCACAACTATGCGCTTTGAAAGGGTGTTTTCTCTCTTCAAGGTTCACAAGCAAAGTCCAGACCATGGTTATAGCTGTCTGTGCAGAGCGGTCTGCTAGTATCTGTGCACCAAATGACCAGTTAGGGCCTCCGGGAGGAAATCGCAAGCATTCCTCTATGATCGTAAGACGTATTTACATACGGTCTCTAAATAATTTTGTGGTATGCTGAAGCATCCAATGAATTTTTTTTGTTGCTGTTGTTGTTGTTGTTGTTTTTACCCGAAAGGGCTTTCCATTATTTACGTCCTTAAAACTCGACATGGGTTTGGTCACGAAGGCTGGACAAGCATCAAAGAGCGGTATTGCAGCCCTTGGGAAGTTCAAAGCGTAGCAGGGTCAAGCACAGGGGTCACACAGCACGAGTCCCTGCTGCTCGTCTGCATTTCTAACTACTGATTGACTTTCTAATGGGGAGGAGATCACTCATGAAAAATGCTATATATTAAAGACTATCACAGGCTCCTTTGTGTTTCCTTTAGTTGTTTTTTTCTTTATTTATTACAGACCATACACAGCATATTGTCTTAAATGTGAATTGATCCATAGACACATACCAAAGATTTCTGATTATAATTATTGCCTTTGTTCATTTCAAATGCATCTGATGGGTTCAAATCATACTTGACTGGTGTTAGTGGTTAAGCAGCTCTGGAACTATTCACTCGCTGACTCTGTCATTTTGGCTACTGCTCACTATTCTACAGCCTGTAGTCTATTAACTTGTCTATTGTAATACAGTATTGGGAAACTTGAGGAATATGCTGAGATCAAGATGGATTGAGGAATGGGATAAAAATAATGGAGGGATTTTACAGTTGGATTGGATGAGTGACTTGTAAAGAATTTGCGTGTCTTATGGGTCTTTGTGCAACTCATTGCTAGGTTACGTGTAATGATGCTTAATGTCTAACCAAACCACATTTTAATGACCTTCAAAGTTTAGGCCAGTGTAAGAAAATGACAGTTCAAAAATGCACATTTTTGTAGAGGTGTAACACAAATACGCTATATGTATCTGTTTCACACTTTAAACATTCGTATCTGTATTCAGATTTAAAATGATGCTTTGTTTGTTGGTTGGTTTTGTTTTTTGGTGGGATTGGATTTTTAATTGCTCATACCTGTATGCTAGATTTTTTCTAACAAATTAAGTTGGTGCTATTTCCCAAACTATTAACAAACTCGTAGCTTAATGGTCCACTATGTAGGATTTCAAGGGTTTCTATTAGGAGAAATGGAACATCGAATTCATAAGTACCTTTTCATTAGTGTGTAATCATCCTTAAATATGAATCATTAGGTTTTTGTAAGCTTAGAATGAGACCTTTATATCTGCAAAGTGAGCGGGTCCACTTCTACGAAGCCGCCATGTTGCACCACTACAGTAGCCCAGAACGGACAAAACTCTAGAGAACGCCTTCTGTGATTTGAATTTTTACAAGTGGCAGCGTAAATCCAGAAGTAGATAAGGAAGAATCAGTAATTAGAGGAATCTGTGTTTGCTGGTGCTGGCTAAAAAGTTTGAGAGCCCAAATTTTGAAAAAGGGAGGATCACTTATTATTTGCCATGGAAAAAGCAATTAAGTGTTAATGAAAGTACTTGGAAGTACACTACGGGCACCTAAAGGCCACCATACATTCTATTACCCACTTGGAAACGAAGGGTAACGGAGGGGCATTCAGGTGGTTGAATCCTACATAGTGGCCCTTTGATTTCAACACACTACTCAGGCAGTTACTAGGGATGAATTAACATTGTAAATGCTTAGATCAAGTTCACATCAATTAAAGTGTTCTGTCATCATTCCACAAACTTCATATTGCTAATTCGAAACTAACAACCTCCTGTTTATGAAGCTTTTTTTGTGTCAGGTGGAATCCCAGTCCTGATGTCAGCCATATGCCCTGAATACTATGCTTCCGATTTGTATCTGTATTTGTTTCTAGAACACATTATCTGTTCATTCCAAATATTTTATTCCAAGTAATTTTTTCAATTCTTTTCAATTTTCAGTTACATCCCTAGCATTTTGTATACTTGTTCTTCTGCAGTGTTTCACAACATTAGTCTTCTTCAAGTAGTCCTCTTCCATGATGTCTAGACTGTCACAAGCTAAGACGAGATGTTGGCACTTGCACATGGACAGGTCATGTCATGCATTGCCAGAATGTATGGACTAAGGTAAAATAACACCTCAGACAGGGTTTCAGCAGACTGGCAGCAGAGATTATCTTCCAAGATCTACCACTGTCTACTGACCTTTAACCCCAGAGAACCTTTTGGAACATCCTGGATCCTAGCATCAGGAGACACTGTGGCCTTTTGCCTTGACCAGAGCAACCAGTATTATCCATTTCACATTCAACAAATCATAAGATGCATGAAAGCTAGACAATAAAACACTAGACAGTGATTGGATGAGGGGAAAATTCTAAAGGATTCATTCAAATAGTGCAATTCCATTAACTCAAGAGGTCACTGTTCTCCAAATGTGTTGGCCTTTAGAAGTAATGTTTTTGTTTTCTTCTTCCTTAAGCAGATTATGGAGAATTCCAGAGTGTCTTCGGAATCTAGAAAGAAACCATGGAAAGAAGAAAGAAGCTTTGGAAAGAGTAAAGGATGGCGTGACCTTCCTGAAACTTCCTTTTCACTCAGGGGAACTGTTTATCTGAAGGTACTGAGACATTATCAGTGTTATAACTACAGATTCTTCCCAGATTCAGATTCTTAGTTTCTGGATGGTCCCCACATACGCCCCCTAAAGATTTGGACTTCCCAAAAACTTTCCTTTTCCATCAATGGAAATTCTCACTTGAGTACTGAAGATTTGTAGGAACTGCTGCTGTAATTATTAAGACATTGAACATTCTTTCAGCACATTTAATACTATTTGGATGGATGAGTCTGTTTCCTCTCAAGTTTTCTTCCTCAAGTTGTTTCAGGGATTTTTTTTCCTTTGCCACTGTCTCCTCTTGTTTGCTCACTAGGGATCAAAATCTAATCTGGATTTCTGTAATGCTACAGTACTTTGAGACACTTTGCCTACTGTCTAAATGGCTATACAAATAAAAATAAGGAATTGAACATTAGTACCTACACATATCACTTGTCATTTGGATCAATCTTTAAAACTAAACAATTCTGTTTTCCTGTACATCAAACAGCTTGAAGCAGAATGCCAGAGCAGAAACTGATCCATCAAAAACCGTCTTCTACACCCAGCAGTAAGAGTCTGAAAGAAGAGCCAAAGTTAAGTAAGAAGGATGGTGTGGTCTTCCGGAATGTCTTTTCACTCAGAGGAACTGTTTATCTAAAGGTACTAGCATTTCCTAACTGAGATATATATGTAAATTTGTACTTTAGCTTTTGAATTAGATCAAATCTGGTGATATTGTTGGCTAGGTAAAGTTAAACTTTGGTTTGGCGAGTTTCTCAGGACATTGTGTGGTCTAGACACGGAATGTGAAGAGGGCTATTTCATGCTTGTGTGTCTTTGTGTTTGAGAGGGTGAATAAAACTGAATGAATGAAAAATTTGTAAGCCTGCATGTGCATCAGTATTTGTAAAGATTTACAGATTTCAATCAGTGAAGCAGCCTCCAGATTTAGGATTCAAAATAGTGTGCCATATTGGATAAAATATGAAAGGAGATAATGGCATTTTTGTATTAATAAACTTTGATTCCAAACAGGAATCTTTTCATTGTTAGCATACTATTATTAAGAAAAGTTGATCTTTTGTGCATCTGTCAGTTCTAATGTAGGCTGCGGGGCTTCTTTGTTTGTCACTCCCAGTATGGTAGTCTGAGCCCATCATTGCCAGTGTAGGATATGTGGTTTGATCCCATTATTGCCAGTGTAGAAGGTGATGTCTGATTCCATCATTGTCAGTGTAGGAAGTGTGGTCTGATCCCATTATTACCAGTGTAGGAGGTGCGGTGTGATCCCATCATTGTCAGTGTAGGAGGTGTAGTCAGACCCCTCCTACAGACCCATATTTGCCAGTATAGGTGGTGTGGTCTGATCCCATTATTGCCAGTGTAGAAAGTAAGATCTGATCCCATCATTTTCAGTGTAGAAGGTGATGTCTGATCCCATCGTTGCCAGTGTAGAAGGTGATGTCTGATCCCATCATT
>JAQQZU010000036.1:24624374-24659982 GCA_030068025.1 Parauchenoglanis punctatus | reverse complement strand
TATCAGGGAGATATCAGGGAGATAATCGAAGCCCAAAACTGCTTCCTCGCTCAACCCCCCCTGCTCACTTATCTCTTGGATCCACTAGCGCGAGTGGAAGTTAATAGGCGTGTAGGATAGTAACTAGTTTATGAGAGATGCCCATGACGTGACGAATGTTTAAGCAGCTCAAGATCCCGGACCATTCTAAAACCCCGGTCGGACGCAATTTCCAGGTCTCAAAAAGAGGACATGTCCGGGGAAAAGAGGACGTCCGGTCACCCTACTTAAATAAGTAACATGATTAGCATGGAATTAGCAAAAACACCAAATGTGCTTAACTAGCATCCATGCTAATAGCATGAGGACAGTACAAACATGCTACAGATTTACTTAAATCATATATAATTTGATACACAAAATAAAAAAAAAGTACAAGAAAACTTACTTTTATTTCTTGTCATGGATTTCAGGGAATTTGTGTTATGCAACTTCCTGCTGAGCATGTGACATTGGGGGTGAATGAGTTCAGATAACAGGGCTCATTTAATAATCTATAATAAAATGTATAATTTATGAGTCAGGGAAAGGGATGTTTTCATTAGATTCATGCTTTAATGCAAAAATGAAATGACTTTTGAAGTATTTTAGTGTGGTAAAGTGCAGTTACAGTATAGTGGGCATAGTGAGACATGTTAAAATGATGTTGTAGAAGTTTAATCGATGCTTAAGGTTATTAATCTTAAACATGAACATGGGTTATTGTTGTGAAATAACTGGAAACTTTTACCATTGCATACATATTTGTGAATGTGATATCAGTAGGACACAAATGGAACGGCAGCATGGACCTTAAGATCAAAATTTGTAGTTGCTCATGTTCAACTACAAACTCTCTCTCTCTCTCTCTCTCTCCACTCTGTGTGTAGGTGTGGACGTGGACCACCCCAGGGTAAAAGGCCAAGTCGCCGAGGGCCCTGTGGTGTGTGAGAGTGTGTTCCATGAGGCCATGGGTTGCCTCACTGGTTTTTATGGTCACGAGGGCCCCGAGCCAAGGCCTCTTTTCTCTCTTTTCAACAAACATGGCAATCTGTGCGCCAGATGAGTGAGGGTTTAGAGGCTCCTCTCACATTATTTTCGCTCTTTCCCAGCGTTCCCGTCTTCCACCATCATCCGTCACACTGATCAGAGGGACTCCGGCCTTGTTTTCTTGCTGTCACACTGCTCCGTGTGTTATTTACAGCTCGACGCTTCAGTCCTGAGAGCGCATGCAGCATGAGTGACACAGACACACACACACACACACACACAGACACATCATGCCATTTGTTATCACCATGGAAACCCCATATGCACAAGACACAAGGCACAAGGATATTTTTAAGCTTTCAAAGCAAAAGTGGAGAAACAGCATCTGAAGGGACAGGGAAGGAATAGACAAGAAGGAATGCTGAAGGGGAGAGAGAGAGGGAGAGAGAGAGATGCTAAGTGCAAACAGATGGACACAATATATCCTTTGCCGGCTGTTGCTGGGAACCACCTGTCCATTGCTGGGAAGGATCGAGGTAGAGCGCTTATCAGGTGTGACCTGCTCCGATCAGCAGATCAGAATAGCTCTGAGAATGGGAGACAGGAAGTGACCTTGTAAGAGTTGTGGCCAAATATTTTAGCATCTCTCTCTTTCTCGCTCACACACACTTCCTCACTCTCTTTCCCTCTGTCATTCCCCATTTCTTTCACTCTCTCTCTCTCCCACAGTCTGCCATGTTTTCTTCTTCTTTCTTTTTTGTGGCATGAATATTCCGTAGTTGCCAAGGTGACACAAATTTCCTTAACCCACTTGCTGTCTCATTAATTTCACCTCTATCTTTGAAGGATATCCGCTATATCCAAAAGAAAGAGCTGAAGAAGAGATCGTCCTCCTCGCTGAATGCCAGTAAAGGAAGCCTACTCTTTAAACTATTTTTAATCTGATAAATGACATCAAACCTCAAACAAAATACACTGATAAAAAGCTAGGATAAAATCAGCCAAGTAATTGTGTGGTTTTAAGTACATAATAAGAAGGATATAACATCTGTAATCTTTCAGCAAACATTAACATAATAGTAAAAAAAGCAAGCCTCTTCAATTAGAGTATAAATGAACAAACATAAATGTATCTGGCATTTTAATAGTTTATGTTGCTAAGTAATATTGTACAAGGCCTTGAAGAATATTTTCTTTTCATTTTTGTGGAAAAAGAAACACAATTTCACCAAAAGATTTGGGGCGGACCGAAGGATTCAGAACACATAAGATGGCAAACATGTAAGCCAAAATGTAGTTATAGCAACCGTGGGTGGATTCTTCTAATTTTTTTAGACATATACAATACATGCCAAATGTTATGATGCTAGGCCATGTTATGATGCTTTACTTGTGTGCCAAGGAAAAAGCATACAGAGTTTTAGAAATTACTAGAAAATAAACTTCTCTAAAACACTGCTATAAGGTATATAAGGTGTGGAACAAGATACACTGTATGGCCAATAGTATATGGACAGGAAAGAATTGCACCTCTTTGTGCTTTTTGAACATTCCCATTCCAGATTTAGTCCCCCATTTGCTCTTACAATAACCTCCACCCTTCTGGGAAGGTTGTCCACTAGATTTTTGAAGCATATGTGTTGGGATTTGTCCCCATTCAGCCACAAGAGCATTAGTGAGGACAGGCACTGTTGTTGAGTGAGAACGACAGCACTAGATATCTAACAACTTGATCAAATCATGACATGCACTGTGTGAAATGCAGGAAATCATACCAATGAGCGAGGTCTTAAAACCCCTCCTATAATTCAGCAACAGCAATATTCATTCATTATCAGGGTCTTGATATAACTATAATTTGGTCTTTAAGCAAATTAAATTATAATGTGGACATTAAAAACTGAGAAAAAGAGAGAGACAGAGAGAGAGAGAGAGAGAGAGAGCAGGGCAAATCAAGAGAATAAGCAAGATTAAAAAACAGAGGAGGTAGGAAGAGTGAGAGATTAAAAATGACAAGAAGCAGATACAGGCTAAAAAAAAAGGAAGCCTGAAAATGGGAAAGATGTGAGTGACAGAGCGAGGAAGTCAGTGTAGGAGGTAAATAGCATTTGGAAAGAACGTGCAGCACTACACTCTAGAGCGGAGGATGGAGAGAAGCAAACGAATATCCTCCTTTCTCTTTCATCTCTACCAAATCTCCCTGCCTTTCATGTAGGCTTCATGGCCTTATCCTCTTACCCAAGCTTTCTGTGTGTGTGTGTGTGTGTGTGTGTGTGTGTGTGTGTGTGTGTGTGTGTGAAAGAAAGAGAGAGAGAGATTTTATGCATATGTGATGTCATATCCTGTTGACCGAGGGTTCTAGACAAGTTTGGTTGAAAATGTTTGTGTATCTGCCAAACACACACATCAAAGTCACACATTGTTCTTCAGTTAAAAACAAGTTCCAAAGAGTCTATTGTGTTTTAGTCATAATTTATACTTCAGTTATAACTCAGCTGCCAGGCTGGACCACAGCAGTGGCTATGTACAAAGGCAAGCCAGGAAATAATGCCGTTTTCCAGAGAACAGTGACTCGTAAAATGCTCAAGGTCTCATCCGCTTAACTTCTAGCCTTCAAACTTTCAGAGGCAGTGCCTAGGAAGTGCAAAAATATCAAATTGCACTAAGAAAAAAAATTCAGTTGTTAAAAATGGCTATTCCATAGTTATGCAGTGTTCAGTCAGGTTGTGTTCATTTTTATTGTGAAATAAACTGCGATTACTTGCTAGTTATATACATTAACCTCATAACATTGGAAATAATAGAAAAAACATTTTTCCCTGGTTTTTTTTCTATGATACCACTACCCGTTTATTCAAACAAATTACAACAGGGAAAACATTAGTGCATTAAGTAATTTAACATAAGTGTAATAAGTAATTTATTTTAAAACATGTGGTCCTAGCCACATGTCAGCGGAGTCGATCGTGAGGTATATTACAGTGTGCCCAACCTACATCTAATGGTCAAATCAAGATATACAAGATATCAGACGCAACCAAATATTTCAAATGGTTATGTCCACACTCACTTCCCCAGGACTGGTAGTGGCCACACCACTTTCTCTGGGATTGACAAAATCAACATTCCCTTCACTGGGACTTTTAAAAGGCCACACCCCTTCACTGAGTCAAAATGCCACACCCCGTTCTGATGTCTGATCACACTTATTTTATTAAGGCTGACATGAACAAAGGTCAAACTTCCTTCAGTGAGACTGAAAAAAGCTACACCCCTTTCACTGGGATTTAAAATGACCACACCCCTTGACATGTTCAAAGGCCACACCCCCTTCACTAGAACTCATAATGGCCACACCCCATTCATTGAGGCTGACAGGCAAAAAGGCCACACCCCTTTCACTGTCATGACCGGCACAAAAGTCACACTTGTATCAATAAAACTGATATGCACAAAAGCCTAAATTGCCTTTAGTGGGGAAAAAGGTGGGGAATACCTCCTTCACTGGAACTTAAAAATGCCACACCCCATACACTGGGCCTGAAAAAAAGTCACATTCCCTTCAATGGGATTGAAAAAGGCCAAACACACTTCACTGGGATTGCAATGAGCACACCCCCTCACTATAATTGATAAAGATTTCAGCCCTGTCATTAGGACTGACGGGCACAAAGGCCAAACTTCCTTTACTGGCACTGGAAAAAAGCCACACCTCCTTCACTGAGAATGAAAAAAAGCCACACCCCTTTCACAGAGAGTGGAAAAGACCACACTCCCTTCACTGGAACTGACTGGCACAAAGCCCATGCCTGCGTCACTGAGACTTGAATGAAGGCCTCGGCCATTTAACTGGGACTGAAATGCACACAGCTCGTGCCTCCTTTTACACAGATTGACAGGCACAGAGGTCTTGTAAATATTGAGACGGATGCACCAATACTGCAGGACTCAGGAATTGTGATGGAATGATAGCGGAAGGAAGGCTTGGATGTTTGGACTCATGAGAGACATTTGCAAGCCTGTCTTGGAGTTCTTATATGGTCTCAAACACAAGTCCATCTGTCTCACTGAAAGACACGGCTTGCAGACGGACCCCGCTTGTCAGTTCTACTTGTATAAAACATCTCTTTGAAAAAAAGTTATTTTAGAGCTCCCTGAAATGTCATGCTTAGTTTCAGTGACAGATTCAAGATGCCCATATTTAGCCAGGTAGAAAATGGAAAGTGATATTTATCCACGCAAATCTGTCACTTGTGTGAATCCTTCTACAAGACTGTGGGATAAATACACTTTTATTTTTGCCCCAGATGTTTTTCCATGTCTTTGTGCTGAGCTGGCACATTGCACATCTCTCGTTCTCTCATCCAGCGGTTGTGTACTGTACGTCTAGACCATGTTCACACACAGTAATTAACCGTATATATACATCTATCCTCTTTTCTGAGTTTGCGTGTCCCTTTTGCCATGCATGCAAACACACAAGTCTAAGTATAACTACGTTCTGTTAATCACACTTTCCATTCTCGCTGAGCAAAAAACAACAACAAGGCATCCAAAGTGATCTAGTTAATCTCTCTTCATTTCTTTCCACTCAGACCTTGAAGTTTTTCCAATAATTGGCAGCTGAGGTCTATTCTCCCCCGTCTTCCTGCTTCTTTAAAGAGATGAATCGCTGGCAGTCGATCAAAGCTGGAGTCCTGTGTTAAGGCTGGAACGGTGCCCGAGTCGCCCGCTACTGACACGCAGATGGGCGTCAAGGGTCAGCAGCATAGTGGCACAGCGCTCACTTCCTGTACCCTCCTCTGATTTCATTCTCTCTCCCTGCATCCTTTCCCACATATTCTGCTCTCTCTTTGGAATTTTTTTTTCGCCACAGGAACCTTTTCAGGAACTTTTGGCACATTCCCGACTGAGGCTGAGGTCCTCAGTCATAGTCCACTAACCACTGTAGTTCCTGCCCCAGAGTAATACTTTTTGACAGACCAGGACCTGTTGAGGATGGACTTTGCTGTACTGAACAAGCTTCAGTCCAAAATTCTGTCCAGCAAAATTCTGTGCACAGCTAAGGTGATACTGTGGCTCAGCAGATAGCAATGTTGCCTCAAAGCTCCAGGGTCCCCTGTTTGAGCCTGAGCTACTGTGTCCATGTGGTTTTTCTCCGGCCTCCTAAATATATGTCCATAGGTGGATTGTCTTCACTGAATTGCTCCTAGGTGTGAATGAGTGTGTGAATGGGATTGTGTATGGTGTCTTGTGATGGACTGTCATCCCATCCTAGGTGCATTCCCAGGCTCAAACCCAGTGCTCCCAGAACAGGCTCTGGATCCACTGTGTTTCTGACCAGGATAAAACAGTTACTGAAGAGAAGTGAATGAAATTGCTTCAGCTAACATGCTATTACTGACACTTTTGTCAGAAAAGCTCTGCTTTTGTAATTACCTGATTGAGGACTCAACAATGCTGCTGAAATATCCTATGCATTGCATCACTTCTGTCACTTACTCAGGGTCAGGGTCCTTGCACTGCAGTAGGAATGCATAAAAGGAAGTGTTTCAGAACTTTTTCTAATCCCACTCATTTTTCCCCCATCTCTTCTCTCCCTCACCTTCTTCTCATCCTCTATCTCTAACTCAGTTATACAGTAGTCGAAGTCAACAAGAAAGCACCATGGGCCAACTGCGGCTTGCCAAACCTCCACTGGTAAATATTTGCATTTCCCTTCATAACATTTAGCAAAGCAGACCATAAAAAAAAGGGTCATGTTAAAATACAAATGTACACGCACACATACACACACATCCACCTAACAGCCATGTAGCAAAGTGCACGCTTGAAGATTTTGTTGAAACAAATCAAAGCAGCCAAAGCACATATGCTTAAATAAACAGATGTGAAGAGACAAATCTCCCCACATGTGCCATTCACATGGTATATCAAGTTATTCTAGTTTTATAACCAACTGCATCACTGGCGCCATGGGGCACCAGGGACGTACTACCTTAGACAGCAATTTTAAATTGTATTTAGAAGCATTTTTTCTTTCTTTCTTTTGTTTCCTTCTTTATTTCTTTTTTTTTTATTCTTATTCTGATAAGGCTACAGACACAGATTAATGTAATGGGCTGCAATGTATGAAAACTATCTAACCTAGCTCTACCATTCCTTTGGTGCTTATCCTTTGGCATCTGTTCTTGTCCTGACTCCATGTTTGTTATCCTATTGTGTTCACCTGTTCCATGTTAGTTCTTCATTAGCTTCCCTATGTATTCCCAGTTGTGTCATTGCAAAGTCTTATTGTGCTTTTGTATCGATAATGCAGATCCCTGTTTCCTTCCTTTTACATCCTGCTTCCCATTCCTTGTTTCTGATTATGAATTCCCCTATATTAAGCCTGCATGCCTGTATTATGACTTTTGCTATGGACTCAGATTTCAGTTCTTGGACTTGCCCAAATAAAACCACTACAGAATTTACACACTTGCATCCTGCCTCTTACCTCATGTCACACTGTTATTATATATTATTATTGATCGATGTGCCAGCCTTGAAAAAAATCCAAGACCCAAAATCCTTCTCAGTAATTCAGCCCCTGAGTCTGACCAGCTGGATACAGTTTGCCTTAGCATTATTCATTCCTCGTGGGCTGAGTATGTGTAAAATATAGATAACATCATGACTGTTAGAGAGAACGTTCAAAGTGATCCTAGCTCTTTCATTTTATGGTGTTCTCGGGAAAACGTAGCCCCTTATAAAAATATGTGCCAAATAACCCATGAAACCCTGAAAGAAGAAACCAAGAGATTGCACACTGAACTTTCATACCGGAATGTACAAGAATTTGAAATGGGCCAGTACAAAAAAATAATCAGTTTTTTTTTTGTTTTTGTTTTTGTTTGTTTGTTTGCTTGTTTTATCACATCTCATGATATTGTAGGGAACTTATGATGTTTGCATTGGCCAACATTTTAAACAAAAGGTCTCAGTGGTCAGTATCAGATGTTCAGACTTTCACTAAACTCTTGCCAACTGAACACTGATTTATAAAATGGCTTTCCTAAGAATTATTCATTCAATACATCCTGACTTCGAATTTCTCTAAAGTAAGAACCCTAAAAAGATATCTTTCCCAATGATCCCCATCCATCCTGCTCCTGCTATTAACTAGCCAATCGTCGCCGTCTGTGTGCTCATGTATGTGGAAGAGGGTACATAGCTCTTTCCTCTGAGTATGTTACACTGCCTTGTGATGCAGCATGAGCAGAAGTTCAGAAAGATGTAGAGATTGGCTTTGTGTCTCAGAGGAAGCATGGTTGGTAGTTGTCCTATGATAGGGGAGCGATACCTGGTGGGTGGGAATTGGCAAGACCAAACTGTGTAGAAACTGTTCACAGACTATAATGTGTATTGAATATTGTGTTGTATCATCTGCATATATTTACTAAGGATCACATTTATAATCAGATGTTGTATGAAGATATTGCATTATTTCTTATAGAATGGGCTTGACAGTAGAAGCCACATTTTGTGAGTTGTAAATTCATTGACAATACAACATTTTCAAAACTTTTCCTAGACATAAATGATCAATAGCAGACAATAGCTAATGTGGTATATGACACTGCATGACACACTGTTGACTAAAAAAATGGATAAGAGGACGTAGCTCAGGGGGGTGGGGTGGGGTTGTTGTATCATAAAGCCATAATAACATTTTCTTAGGTCATGGTTTGGTGTCAACTCCAGCACCAGACTCAGGTAGGTGTTGTGGTATAAGGTCTAAAGATAATTGTTCATTACAGAAGTGTCTTTAAGTCATATCTTAGTTAGTTTTGCTATTCCCATGGCATTCATCTTCAGACTTGGTGAGTAACGGAATACATAGAACAGAAGTACATAATTAGGATACAAAAAAGGTAATTGTTTTCCGTTATAGGTACAGAAAAAAAGGGCAAAATCAGATTACAGACATTTAGTAAAACTGGGATTATTTACAGGATTACAATTTTAAAATGCCAAAGGGCTGCAACAACTAACTAAAAATCGATAATAAAAATAATTGCCAATAATTTAATTATTAGTTGAACTGGATTATGAAACACTGTGCATGCGCTACGTCACTGCAAACACATTTGAGTGAAATGGTGGAGAAGAAACATCAGTATGACTTTCTCTATTGCATAACACAATACACTATACAATACAGTACACTACCCTGCTGGCCTCATGACATAACTTGTGTTTTAATGTGAGTAATATTATCATAAATTCGTGTAAATATAAGGAGTGGCGTGATGCCCCTGCTTGAATTGTCCATAACAGCTTTGTTAGGTTTTGTTAAGAAGCAAGTAGTGAAGCTGTTTGATTCAATTAGCTTAAAAAAAAAACTAGCCTATTTTTCTTATCCGGTATTTTTCTGACCCTGCTTTTGGTTCACAAGTCGATACCAAAAAGAGTCAGTTCTCTAATCTCGGGCATTGAAAACTAAGAGTCAAATGCAAATCTTTGGAGTCGATTCCACACATTGAAAATGATTCTCCAGCAAGCACAATAAACTTAGCATCGGAGAGTTTCAGTGAGCAAAACAGGCAGTGGATATTTATTTTATCTTTATCTTCAATTTGTCTGTTCGAAATTAGAACAAGCTTGAAATACAGACACAGCTGCAAAAAGTGTGGTAAGTGATTAAAAATGAAAAGCAGTAAATGTTGTAGGCTACATACCGTCACCCTGAGTTAGTCTGAATGTTTATTCATATATAATGCTTTTACTGAATGACTATCAACATTCATTTGGTCGACTCCAGCACTTGATAATATTCTCATGCTGTGACAGATTATCTGATAAATGTCACTATTGATGTAATTAGTGAACTGCTATTTAATTAAGCCTAGTTAAGAAAATGCTTGATAGTAGCACGGATTAAAATGCTGCAAATAAATATTTTAAATAAACATCTTTTGTATATAATATATTTTTAGAAAATAAAACTAATTGAATAATCAAGGGAAGATTATTCAGTTAACACTTTAAAAATGATAAAATATAAAATAATTATAAAAAAAATAATCAAAAATAATAATCAGTAGTTGCAGCCCTAAATAAGAAAGATATACTACATGCTCGTATGCACACAACACTTCACGATTCTCACATCAGAATCTGGTCTCAAGTGAAATCAGTCACCAATTCATTATCATTGCCTCTGGTGAAAAAATGTGTTCACTGGGTGGACATTCCATATATTAAAGACATATTTTGTCTTTAAATCAGAAAAGGGGAACATCACAGTTCAGTACATTTCAAGTTTTGCCTTCCAGCTGAGAAAATGCTGTCATCATCTATATTATATTTGGTATTGAGGTAATCCAAAAGTAATGGAAAGTAATCAGTTATATTACTTTAATTTTATGGTAATTAGATTACGTTACTGACTTCATTTTTAACAGGTAATTAGTAATTGTATCAGAATACATTTTTAAAGTAACCCTCCCAACCCTGATCATCTTTTGGTTTCTGTCCTTGTCCTGTCTTCCTGTTTGTTATCCTATTGTGTTCACCTGTTCCACTGCAGTTCCAACTTGACTTGTCTGTTTAGGTTTTACCAGATTCTGGTAGCTATAAACTCCTTTTACTTGTTAACAGCATTAACCTAGTAGCTCCAGAACAAAAGTAAACATATTTATAAGTAAGAAACAAAAGGACAATGTGGTATGATGCAGCAGGATATAAAGCGGAGTTACTGTTAACGCCACAAACGTAATTATTATCCAATAAAGGCATGCCCCCAAAGTGGTTTTTTTTTTGCTTCTAAACCACAGCATTTTGCCTACAATTACAATGTATAATTTGGTAAAGAATGGCATGTAGTACTTTTTATCTGTTTATGGATGTGTTTAATGTTGTGGAGCATGCACAAAACAAGTTAGTTCCTGTTATCACTTATGTCATAACATCAATAACCATCATACCCTCACCGGCCTCTCTCTTCTGTTAATAAGACCATGACAGGCACTTGTCATGTTGCCAAGAAATGGCAAAAGTCCTCAGTTTTGAAGACTCCAGTGTCTGAACAGCATTACCTCTGACTATTACAAAATGCTGACAGTGGAGACTTTTCCTTACAGAGACATTTCCTTACAGAAAACTTGACCATAGACATGATTATGTAGTGTTTTGAATCCCTTTATGTTCACAAAACTATACATGTTACTATAGAAACAATAATGCATTAGAACTAGTGCTGGTATAGAAAATTAATCAACACCAGATTATAGAATTCAATAACACAGTGACAATAAGATAATATGAAACAACATATGTGAACTTGAGAAACTATTTATGAGTTTTGCAAGTTAATCTAACCAATATGAAAGTTATAATTCCTGTGGAAAACTAAGACAGCCTTGTCCAAGACAAAAGCACAGCAGAAATCAGAAGAAAAAAGCAAAGAGTATCAAAAAGAACCATATGTCCTCCCCCTGTGGCGGAGCGTGTGATGGAGAGGGTTTATATTGTGTGATAATTATTAAAACGCATACATTATGGAACCATAGTAATGGGCCTAACGGGTTTGTCTTTCATGTGGTCATCCTACGGAGAAAACAAGGCCATGTTCTTGCTTTGTGATCGTTCCAGCAGTTCGCCTCCTCCTCCTACATGCAGCATTTATTCCCCAACCATTGTTCCCTGAAGTTTACACACAATAAACAATTATGTGTGTTGCCCAGAGTGGTCTGCCCGGCCCCGGTTCTCCTCTCACTTGGCTGGAGTTGAAATAAAAATGTTAATTTTGACTTGAGGAGGATTTCAAAGCCGCGCTCTCGCTGTTTCATCTCAGAGCACATGGCTGCTATGCCGAGGCACAGTCATGCAGAAGAGCAAGAAATAGCTTGATTTCATTTCTCCTCTCCTCTCTGCTGTTCTCTCAAGGATAGACGCGAGATTGAGACATTAAGGATCCATTATGATCTGTGAGCATCATTTAGCTTTGTTTACCTTGATTTGTTTCTGTTAATGGGGTGCACTGACATGTTCAAGCTGCTACTCAGTGTAGCCTGGGCCTTGTAACGATTAGTGCACATGAATCAATTGAAGGATACATGTTTATTGGATTGGTATGGAAAGCAAAGTCAACAAATGAGATTTTCCACCTAATGTCCAAACAAATCAGACTTTTGGCTGGCTATTCAACTTCAACTATAAATATGCCTGAGTCGGAGTAGTTTGAGTGAGATAGACTAGCACAGATAACCATTTAATAATGTGGTATAACAGATATGTACAGTAATACAGTAGTTATGTCAAAACAGAAAACGGACAATAGACTAAAGAAAGAAAGAAAGAAAGAAAGAAGGAAAGAAAGAAAGAAACTGTAAGCAGGAGAACTCCTGCAAAAGTAGATATGACAAGGACAAGAGACTATGTGGAAACAAAAAAATTTTTTTTAATAAATAAAGGAATGAATGAATGAATACACTGTGGGAGAACCAATGCACAGACTAGACACAACAAGGATTAGACTCCAGGTGCAAGCAAACAAACAAATAACAACACTGTGGGGACCAGAGGAACTGGTGCAAAACTAGACACAACAAGAACTAGATGCTAGGTGGAAACAAACAAACAAACAACTACATTGTGGGACCCAGGAGAACTAGTCCAAAACTAGACACAACAAGTACTAGACGATAGATGCAAACAAACAAGCAAACAAACAAATACATATATATGCTGTAGGAACCAGGAGCGGTAGTGCAAAACTAGACATAACAAGAAATAGACACTAGATGCCAACCAGCGAAGAAACAAATAGGGAGCCAGGAGTACCTAGGGCAAATTTACACACAAAAAATAATAGAAGCTAATGGAAACTAATAGACAAACTAACTAATAAATAAATCTGAAAAACAGAAGCAAATTAGACACAATAAGGATTAGAGAAAAAAATAAAAACACTGAGAAATAGTTTGAGTTTGAGTTTCACTACCTTAGGGAACTAGGTGGAACCTTTTTTTTCTAAGAACTAGAAATGGGAACACAGATAAACCTGGTCTTCTTTTCCCGTTGTAAATTCCCAAGAGTAAGGTTTCCTAACTTTTTTGATGACTTAACCTTTTTGCATTTCTCCACAATAATGCCTTTTTATCTAGATACTATTGTGATTACAGTGATACGGCTCTTGGTGACACTTGTGTTATTTCTCTGCCTTCTTTTTTCTTTAGCTTGCATTAGTGGAGCCCACAATCCATTCTCTGAATATCAGAAGGTCAGCAGTACAGCGCTGGAAGCCTTCATCGACACTTGATACAGGATAAAGGATGTGGAGGCCCAAAAGAAAAAAAAGGTGCGCAAATGTCTTCAAACCTTATGAGGAGACTTATTTACTTTAAGGAAGGAGTCTTCAATGTCAGTGCTTTGTACCAGTAAGTAGGTTTTCCACCACAGTAAAGTCTTCAGAGGAGAAAGAGGTGTTTAAATGCTTTAGGATTTCTTGGTAATATGACAAACTGCAATATATCTTCAAGAGGATAAGGCTGGTGAGAGAAAAACTGTTTTGTAGCTGTTATAACTTAACTGAAGAATTTGGGATCCCATAAGTGCTTATGTAAGTCATGAAAACATGCATCTAGCATATATACTGCATATCCCTCTGTTTCTCACTAGATCTGAACTCTACTGTCTTGAAATGCTATGCCCCTCCTCAGCCCCTGCGTTCTTGCCAAAGCAGCTTTAACCTTCACGCTGTTCATCTAGGCAGCGGCGCTTTGTCTAAATCTCCCACATCAAAGACAACATGCAAATGTTGCAGGCAGTTGGAGCATTTGATGTTGTCTCTTTTTTTTCACCAGGGTAGGAGCTTATGCTTACTGTGATTAGCGTGGCAGGATGCAGCAGTGTGTGTGTGTGTGTTTTTGTGATGATGGTCGATTAGCTAGCTAACTTCCAAATGCTGAAGAACTAGAATGCATAGTCAGTTTTGAGTGTTCATATGAAGGAATCTGGCCAAAGGGCAGTTTATTTTACCCATAATGCACTGCGAGCACAGGTTTTAAAACAGTGGGTGTAGGAAAATACTTTGGCTTCATTCTGAGCAAATTTGCAAACCTCAAGATGTTGTGTTGCCCAGTAGAAAACAGCAGGGCAGACTGTTGTGTGTGTCTCATAAACTTTTGCCCTGCTATTTTCTTAATGCCATTTGCCAATACACTTTTCATAGCTAGCTAGCTAAATTACACATTCAAATGATTAGTAGCAGTGTATTATTGACTTTGTCTTAATGTGTTTAGCATCCATTTGTCCAATGACAATTTCTTTGCTAGCAAAATTTTTTAAGAAAACACATTTCTCAAACACAAGCACTTCAGATGCATCCAAAAAGAAAGCTTGGGGGGGGGTTTCCACATCTGTTTGAGATGACAAACATATTAAATTGGACATTTTTGTTCTTGTTGAGTGTTCTCTTGCTCTGTCTGTCACTAGACTTCTGGGTGTATAAGTACTGCTGAACTTTACAATCGCCCCCGAGTGGATTTAATATTGACTGAAAAAGAATTTGATTGCTTTGCTGTTGCCATCTTAATGTCTTTTTCAACCAATAATGAACATCAGATTTGAGTTTTAGCGAACGCTGCTAACGCAGATTCATTCTGAGGCCAGATTTGATTTAACCCATCTATTTTTTTAATCCTGTGGGATAGATTGGATGTGTACTCTGTATGTGAATGAATACTGTACACTGTACATACACTGTAAAGTGTGAGAAGTAATTAATAAATGGCTGTTATTGGCGGTGTAATGTGTTATCAGCCATTAACATTTGGATATCTGGAAATAACATCTGCCACCATGTACAAATTTGTATTTATTAAAGAATGGCATGCCATAGTTTTCATCCATTTATAGGTACATTTAATGTTTTGGAATTAAAGTCTTATCACTTATGTTATTATTGCTGTAAACAGTCATTAACTCTTAACTCATTAACTGTCTGTTACAAAGCGTTGACACTGGAGACTTCTTCATTCTCCAAAAATGCTAATTAATGACCTCCAAACTGAAAACTTCAACAGTTACACATGTGTTTCACTCTGTTTACATGGAGTGTAGCTAGCTATTGTAACTAGCACTTAACTGGAAATACTTTACGATTACACCCAGGAACAAGAAAATATAAGGAACTGTGCTAAGAGAAGTCAAACAGGAAGACAAAATGCTTAAATAAGGAAGCAGGAACAATCAGTAAAAAGCGTGAGTTGAGAAGAACAGGAAGACCAAATAAGCAAAGCAGACTACAACAATGCAGTGTATAATGGCTCAATGAGAACAGAATAAGGGTTGATGTGACAAGTATTTTAGATCTCCAGTGTTCTAAGGGTTCTTAGTTCGTTTATTAATCCTTTTTGAACTCAAGCCAATCGATATGCAGTAGAGATATGTGTAAACTCTGGAGTTTGTATTTTATCATCACAAAAGGTGCCGTTTCTTTTGCATCCTTATCAGCCTAGTTATTTTTATTTGTCAGCTACTGTGCGGGTTAGCCACATGAAAGGATAACTTTGCCTGTGGGTAGGACTCACACACACGATTCCTCCTCAGCGCTCGGTCCGTAGGAGGGCTTTTTCGTTCCGCAACGCCGCTGGAACCCTGACACACTCCGTTTGATTGGCGCTTTAATGTTCTGCAATGCAGAATACATTAACCGTGAGGTTGAGGTGAGGCTGAGCGTAGAGGGGAGAATGATGCATTCTGCCGTTTGAAGAAAAGGCACTTTTTCGTCTTTCAGCTCTGCCTCGGAGAAACGCAGCTAGATCAGCGTCTGTCACATTTGTTCAAACAGCCCTTATTTGCAGAGATATTACAGCACCTGTTAGAGAATATGAGGGTTGGGAAATAAGAAGAAAAAAGACTGCCCGGGTGATCAGTGGTGTTTGAAACCTATGACTGCATCGTATTACCTATATTGTAAGTCTGGGCGTTATAATATGTACCATTCTCATAATACACATGATCTCATCATGGAGATTTGGCGAATTGCCTATCAACTCTGAGTCACATAAAAGGAAGACGTGGCACAGAAGAAAGTGTTCACACTATCGTTTGGAGTCATCTTTGGCCAAGAGCCAAGGAGCAAAATTTGGGCATGCTTTCTGAGTAGACTGGCATACTCTGTCTTCTTTGTCAATCATAATGACATTAGCCAGTTGTTGAGGTCTGTAATATCATGTATACGGAAGATGGCGGGTAGCGCTTTCCTCTGAATGTGTTACACTTAATGATTAGCAATTTGAAAAGCCAAAGGTTGGCTGGGTTCAAGTATTAGCTTTTCGTAACCCTCAGCCATTTTCCAATGAGGTAATAGTTCCCCCAAAAGAGCATATCCATGAAATCACATGTGATAAAGAGGAACATGAAGTTAGACTTGTGGTGGTCTGGGAAAACCCATCAGATGTTGCTGTGGTAAAAAGCAGCAATTCTTACAGCATCCAGGTGAGTGTAAGATTGTACAGCTCTGTGTGGATGTGCACTTGTATGTGTGTGTGTGTGTGTGTGTGTGTGGCAGTTTGCAGTTAAAACACCCCTCACAACAGCTCTCCAACCGCCACATAGATGAAAAAAAAGAAACCCATTTTCGGCTTGACGGGCGGCTTAGCACGTAAAAACCACGTTTCTTATACCATCTCTTTTTTCCTCGCGCCGTATGAAGTAGTGCCAGTGAGAAAAAATGAGAGAGGATCCATCTTTTCTCTGCTGCTTGAAGATTTTCACAATGCTCACTTCAAAGGACAAACCTGACGTTATTCCCGCTGAGACAGTCACAATAAAACCAAAAATGAGATGGCTGAGAATTATTCGGTTTTGCTTCATGGATATTGAAATTTTAAATATAGGATGGCACAGAATAAATGCTTAAATGGGGGGTATAAAATCGTTATGTCTTCCTCCTGAACATTGACAGTGGAAATTGGAATTTTCTCCCCTCAAACCAATAAACAGCAACATTTTGTGCACATTTGAAGGAATGTTTGAGGTTTAAAGCTGTCATTGACACATTTTCAGGCCTGGTAATGGAGTTAAATGAACAGTTTGGCAAAAATATACATACATGTATGTTTACACATTTTCCCCTTTACTCTGACTGTAGACAATCAACTATGTGTGGTGTACAGCGTTTGCTTTTAGTGGCTGTTGTAACTAACAGCTTATGGAAGTTTTTTCTTATCTAAAATCTTTAACGCCCACCAAAAACAAACTATTATTTTTAAATACACAGTTACAAGTTACAGTCGGAACAATATGAGTAAAAGAAGATGGCTCCCCCATAGTGCTACAGTATACAGCTACATGGTAAAGCTGTTATATCTTACTTAAATTACAGCAACTCTTTCCTAAACCACATCAGTAGTTCTGTGAGACATTACTTAAGAACTGGATGTGGTTTGTGGCAGTTATTTATAGTAAAGATTTTGTGTAAAATAGTCAGCTACATTAGCTCTGTATAAAATGCAGTAGTATATTATTGAAGTAGCATCGCAACATTTATTTACGTTGCTATTTCCAAAAACAACAGTAAGGCCACATGCTACGCAACCTACGCAAGCATGCTAATGCTGGGTGAAGTTGCAAAACCTACAACTGGTAAAAAAAAAAAAAACACCTCAAATGTTAAATCACTAACCTTCCACTAACTACCAGGTCTTTCACCATTTACAGAGTGACATCAAATCAGCATGGCCGTGCACACTGAACAGTGTAAAGTGCCCCTTTTGTACTTGTAAATCAGTTTAGCATTACCGACATTAGAGCAGTTTCATTTCTACACACAGTACTTGCTTAAATCTTCAACATTGACCAAACAAATGGCTGTTTTGACATGGTCCTCATCAACATTAGAGTTATTCCTAAAGTGAGCAGGCTAGCTTGTAGCTAACCCTACTCGCTATTGGCCGCTGATTAGCTAGTTGCTAAGATACTTGTTATTGTTCACTGTTGTTGCTGTGCTGTCATTTCAGTCCAGAATGTTCCATGATTATTTGAAGTTCACTAGGGTAGAATATAAGAAATAGTCACTCGGACCTGTAAGTGTAAAAGTGCACTTAAAGTAGTTTTACAAGGAGGGTACAAGGAAAACATTCATCTAAACACGTCTCTGTTTCGGCACGTAGGCGCTGAAATGAACTTCCCCTAGATGTCCGAACAGCTGAGTCACTGGGTGTCTTCAAATGACGACTAAAGGCCTACCTCTTTCGGGAGTACTTGGACTAGCACTTTATTTATTCTTCACTTTAATTTATAAAAAAAAAAAAACTTTCTGTATTACTTGCCAATGGAGTTTATAACATGATGGTATTCTAAGCCCAGGTCCTAGTAAACCAGTATCAGAATACATTTGCTGATAGAGACTTCAAAGCTCTGGATAAGAGTGTTTGCCAAATGCCGTAAATGTAAATGTAAATGTTTTACATGAGCTCCAAGTGCTAATAAAGCAAACTAATTGTTTTTTTTTCTTACTTTATACATAGTACATGCCAAGGTGGGAAATACTGTTATTACAACTTGCAAATTACCACTTAAAAGGCACCATGAATGCAGCATAACTATGATATTTTATAGGACAAGGTAAAAACCGACTTCTTGTAAGTCTCTACTGTACTAGGCAGCTTTTAAATGACAATAAATCTCTGGCGTATGCTGCAGCACCCTCTGATCTATGTTATATTACGAGGAGTAGACTGACGTCAGGTATTAGAATGATCCCTTTTACAATGTTGGCCTGTTATGTAAGAGATTGAGGCCTTTAACACCAGCAGTATCAGTAGCAGGACAATGAAGTGCTTTGCTTTTCTCACCCCTGAACTCTATTTTACCCCTGAACCCCTGAAAAACGCAGAATCGTATGTAGTGGTTCAAAATTTCAAATCAGTCATGGGATTCCCATCTAAATATATAGCCCACTTGTTCTGTTCACGACCTAGCAATGAATGTCCCACCAATGGGTTTGCCGTGGTGAGTGGATCTGAGTTAGCATTTAGCAGGTATCATGCAAGTGTTATTATGCCATAAAACATAAAACAATATGCAAATGCAAGTCATGCAAATTACAGCGGAGTATATGATACTTTGTTATTATGCCCCTTTACCAGAATTTGCATAGAAACAACACCTGGATTTCTTGAAGAACTTTTAAAACATATGCACCGGCTGCACCATCGTCGTTCCACGATTTGTAAAGATGCAGGAACAACCTCTAGAAAATCTGCCAGGTCGAGTCCTGGGGACAGGAAAAAAGGAAACCCAGCACTTCTCTAAACCTGATCCATGTCTTCCTGTATTACTGGCACTGTGTGGTGAGCATTACACACATTCCTGCGGCTGAAGGTGGATTTGTTAGTACCAGAGACATGGACATCCTCCCAAGAGGATTTGGGATAATGGAGGTGGTATCGTATGCTATAGTTTCTAAAGAAATTGCATTTTCTTGTCTTTTCAGCTCCTGAGACAGCATTTTTCACTTCATAGCATGTACTTTGCTGGCATGTTTGATACACTGAGCATGCCTCTCCAAAGGGGTGTGACTGAGAAGCATTCCTTGATACATGATGAATGATCTGAGAGGTAAAGCAGATGATGATTCAACACAATACAATTTCGAGTTGCTTTGATGCAATGTGATGTGATTGGGTATTGTGCAAACCATTCAATATATTTTTTACAATGGTTGCACAAAAATCCCTATTGAGACCCACTATCACCATCTGCTCCAGGTGATCTGATTACAAGCACTGAGGACAGGTTTAAACAGGGTCTAATGAGACCACATTCAGAGGTATTCAAAGTCCAGGTATTAATTTCTAGGTCAGTCAATCCAAGTATAGATGTTTACACCTGGCATTTATACGTCTCAAACGCATCTCCAATGACCATTTCCGATCAGATTTCATGAGTAACACAGTTCGCTACATGCTCTTTCAAAGCTGCCGGCAGAGGCTGGGGCATAACGTTGTACAGTTATACTGCATTTGAGGCTTTATCACAACCTGGAACTTACAAGGCACAATGAACATAGCATTACTAATGCTGCATTCAACTTGAGGTCACAACTTGTAATTCCCTACCTCCAACCAGGAAAAGCCAAGAAAACACCCTCTCAACGTGAAATTCCTACTCGTTAGCTTGGGGTAGTCTTCTCCACCAGTTCTTTCCCCATTTACAGAATGACGTCAAATCAACATGGATGCAAGCACTGTCTACGGTGTAAATTGTCCCTTCTCTACTGAACTATTAGCTACTCAGGCCTGCAACTGTAAAAATGCGGTTAAAGTAGTTTTTTTATGAGCTTTACATGTTCTGACAGAGCAAAAAAAAAAAAAAAAAGACATGCTTTCATCAAGGCACCAATTTTTTTTTCCCACTTTTCAGGTTGAAAGTGCCAAGGTGGAAAATTATGTTATTACAACTTGCAAATTACCTCTTATAAGGCACCACAGATGCAGCATTACTAACTTGAAATTGTAATCTCCTGGCTCATTGCTTCATTGTCATAGGTCCATAGTAAAATCACAAATGTGCACGTGCATGTGGTAAGAAAAGCGCGTGTAACGTAGGTTCCAATGTTGACAGCACGGTGTCACGTGGCATACTGACTCACAAAGGTTACTGCTCGCTCCTACTGCACGCGCACTGTCTCAGAACATTTTTAATGGACTTCATATCCCTGGAACTGTTAGACACAGCTAGTTTGCTAACTGAAGCTAGTTAGCTAAACTACGGTGTGGAGAATAAAACTATTAAGTCATTTCTGCTTATTTTTAACCTGATGTGTGTTCCATGTACGGTATATTGTTGTCTATTCTGTGTATTTTGTTCTCCAGCTATACAAAACAGTTTAGCATGAACTGGCTAGTGTTAGCAGTCTAGCTATAACCTCCTTGCCAGAAGATAAAATAGCCCAGATCAGGCAAGCTAATAGCCATCATGAGTTCTTTAAGTAAACAACTTTTTTAAATGGGTAAAGATACAAAATGCACAACAGGGATGAATCATCTCTAGCTCATTCACTAGCATCCCACCACACTGGAAAAGAGATAAATGATTTACCTGTTCAGCAAGAAAAATAAATTATAGTCTGCTTCATGTTTGAATTGGCTTTGGCTAATTGAGGCATAATATAATATAAATATATAAATACGTAACATAATATAAATTATGCTATTTAGTTTAAGAATGCTGTTTAGCCAGCAGCAATAATAATAATATTCTACTATTTTACTTTAGTTCTCGTTCTATAATTAACTAAACTATAGTTAACATTAACTAAAATATACATTTTGAATGAGATCTGAGTTCTACGGAAGATATGGAAGAGGGTTAGGGCAAATTTACGTGGAACAAATTTCAGAGAATTCTGAGAAAAAAGGGAAATTCTGAGAAAAAAGGCAGAATTCTGGAAAAAAAAATGCGAGAATTCTGTGAAAAAAGTCAGAACTTTGAGGAAAATTCTCAGAATTCTTAGAAAAAAACATGAGAACTCTGAAGGGAAAAAAGTCAAAGGTCTGACTTTTTTCTCTGAATTCTGACTTTTTCCCCCCAGAATTCTCTGAATTTTATTTCTCTTGGCCCTAATCCCCTTCCGTACAGTCCTAAGTCACTTGTTGTGTGAAAAAGAAGTTGTGGTGTGGTCTAAGAGCTCATCAACTGGAAAAATACCCAGAAAACAACCAAGTCTTGATTTGAGTCTGCGTATATTGTGAACACCAGCAGCACTGATGTCTTTGCGGCTACTTCCTTAAAACGTTGCGTAAAGATTAAAGTAAAATAATGATTTTTTTAATTAAATATGAATCTACTCCTACTCAAACGTACAACATACTGTCCTTTGAGAAAGGTGTTCAGCTCTTCCATATGCCTCTATTTGTTGGGACGCATTAGCATTCACACTACAAAGGTTACATGATTAATGTCTCGGTAAACTCAGAACGTTGTCCGTTAGCAGCTGTGGGCCTTTTTTCGCTTCAGTTCCAAAGGCATATGTGCCATGGGGAAGTGCAGTGATAGTCATAAACACACTGTGTAATGCGGCTACATGGTATGTGGGATGAAACCCTCACTGAGAGCCACAGACACCCAAATATTTTACTTCAAAGAAACTAAACTTCCCTGAGGGGAGCACCAAAAGCTGAACCGGATCTGTGACAAACAAAAGAGTCGACTTTTAACATGCTTACTTTAATAAGATTACAGGCGGTGAGCGAGGAGCAGTCAAAAAGACAGAGTAATTCATAGATGTACATGATCTCTTCCTCCCCTGGGCCATTTTTAAGAGTCAGACTTGTTTTTGTTGTCTTAATGAGGCAGGTTTATGTATCTTTTTTACTTGTAAAGATCTTAAGCTTAAGCCACTGAAATACATTTAAAAAAAAAAGAAAAAAAAACTTAAAGAACTGGTAATTAGGAGTGTAACTTTTCAAAGCAGAAAGCACTTTTTTTAATGAAAATATATTGTGGTTGTTGTTGCTGCCTCGTCTGAGGGCTGTGTTCCCAAACCCGTAATGATTTTTGTCCGTGAGTTCAAATGCTCTTTTTGACTTTAGAACGTGTTGAACGTGTTCTTCGTTAGCATATCTGGTTCTGTTGAGGGATTTCTATTCCTGATGAAGTCAGAAAGAGGGAGAAGATGCGTGGAATAATGAACGGCAGAATTTCCTAGAATGCAAGGAGAGAGAAAGGGAGCAAGACACATCTGTAAAGGATTTATTACATCATCTGAAGTGAAGTCAGAGCAGCACAGTATGCATTTAAAGTCTGCTGATATTACAGACTCTGCTTTTTATATTTGGCTAAAATGGTAATAATAGAGAAAAATAGCAGAATATTTGATTCCAGTATGATTCCAGATATTCCGACTTTATGACTAGAGTCAAAAAATCTCTGTCCTAAACACTAGACTAGAGGTATCCTGAAGCCATTCTGACCAGTTCCTCCTGCTTTTGCAGAAACGTTGACCGAGCATAAACTGGTGCCCAAAGGAATGAATTACCATGGTAAACAGGTCACACAGGGCCGCACGAGCACCCACCACTCTCCCATTTGAATGAACATGAACCTCTCTTTGTCCTGGAAGTGTCACCTCCTGCATGCACTCAAAAATATCCACTCCTCGATTTTGTGTTGCCCACAGATTCTCAGGGATCCCAGTCCCGGGGCATGGATTCCCAAACATGCTCTAGTGTCAGCCATTTTGAGCAAAAATACTTCAAAGAATTCATTCCAACAAGATGTCATACCAGTGGCATGTTAGATCTAGGCTTCCAGTACATTCTATGGCAACAAGCCAATACTTGTTACAACAGGTCTCAGTATAGACATCGTACTTTACAGAGCCTTAAATCACAAAACACCTTAATATAAAAATAGGACTTTGGTTTGAAACACACCTACACCATGTCACCTTTCGTATTGCGGTTCCCATGGTGATGAACATGCTTGTGTCGAGTTATTGTTCTTTTCTCTGCCACTCTCCGGTCATTGGTTTGCTACCCGATCGTGTTCACCTGTTTTGTGTTAGTTCTTGAATATTTCTCTTTATAACGTTGTTCTTTATGAAGTCGGTCTTGTTTTATTGTTTGTTTGGTTGGTTTTTTGTATCATAAGGTTTAAGCTCATTTTTTTGTTTCCACATTCTTTCTTGCCCACTGTTGTACTGCTGCTTGTCTGTATTCTGACCCCTGTTATAGACTGCCATGACTATTATACTTGCATTCAGCCCAATAGAATTCATACCGAATTTATGTAATAGCTTTCGGCCTCTCACTCCACACACTACGCCTACCTCGTGCCCTCATGCAACGTGTAGAATGATATTTGAGATTCAGCCACAGAAAATGCATGACATTTCAATAAGGTTTTGTGTATTCTTTGTTTTTTCTTGTTCTAACACGCTTTCAAAACTTTGATGCTGGCATGAAGTGATGAATTTAGTCTGAAATGTTTCACCAAACCGTGCTGGAGTTGAGAAGTTGACAAACAAGTAAATGACAAGTAGCCTAGACTTTGTACTTAGTACATAACTATCCGCACAGACTATCCAAGCGATTCACCTAGCTTCATATCAGCTGGAGAACTGCGTGTGTGGTAGCTGGGTGTGTGGTAGCTCAGTGATTAAGACGTTGGACTAGTGACCGGAAGGTCGTGAGTTCAAAATCCCAGCACTACCAAGCTGCCACTGCTGGGCCCTTGAGCAAGGCCCTTAACCTTCACTGCTCACTTGTATAAAAAAAGATGTATGTAAGTTGCTCTGGATAAGGGCGTCTGCCAAATGACATAAATGTAAATAAATGTAACTGCGATTCCTTTTTCGGCTCAAAAATTCCTAATAAATCAAAGGTCATGGATGAAGGTTTTTATGGCCTGACACAAGTTCTGATAACAAAGTCATAACATAACAAGTTGTCTTCCTAGAGAGACCTCATACTATTAACACAGTATGTCAGTTTTTATTCTCAGCTGACAGCTGTCAAAAAGTTTGCAAAACTTAAATCGTGGCCATGAGTGCTTTGTATAGATGATACGCTGTCAGTGCTTTTTCATGTGAGGAGGCACTTTTGTAGTAAATACAGAAAGCTTTCTGCTTTATCAGGAAGAAAAACTAGGCCTGTGTAGCTCAGTGAAAAAGATGAAGCAGTTTGAATTTTTAAAACATGAACTTTGTGAGAAATGTGTGAAGAGTGAGTAGGTGTGCTCCATTTGAACGGTCCCATCAATCAGGACGGGGAAAAAAGATGCATTTGCTGATGTGCTTGATGGTTTGGTGTTCTCAAAGTGTCTTCCATTCTCTTTGTTAACATTAAAGGCCACGCATCATTAATTCATTACTAAGACTCTGCAAGCTATGAAGCAGTGAACATTTCTTGTCAGATTTGCCTTTCGCACACCGATGAATGCAGGTTTCGCCTGTCAGATTGCTTTGAGCAGAAACGCTGTCGCAGATTTGGGGCCCATTTGGAAATGAAAGCGACAAGCCGGAGTTGAAAGTTTTGTGAAATGACTGTTTGATGGTGAGATTAGCGATATTTTTTCACTTGCGTTTGATCTCTTGATCTGCTGGAAAGCAACACTGCAAGGGCAGCAAGATAGGACCTCAGTTTACACACACACACACGTGCACACACACACACACACACACACGCACACACACACACCCAGAGCATATCAGACTCTTAAAGTTTGTCTCTGGGCATCTCTAAGCCTTTGGTTCTTATTTGGTCCAAAACTTTGGGAGCTTTTTCAACTACCTAACCAAGATTGTAATGCTTTGTTCTGAAACACTTTGAAAGAGAAGTGGTTTTTTTTTCTTTCTTTTTTTTTTTTTTTTACAGTTTTCACTCTTTAGAAAGGCAAGATGAATATTGTTGGGACAAAGAGAAGCTTGGAGAAGCTTTTGACTGCGACTTCTAAGGTTCTGATTTCTTTGCGCTCCACTATGAGTGCCTCCTTCAAATCGCAACTGAAAGAGCCATATATCAAATACAACCTGCAAAGGCTTTCAACTTCTAGAGCTGTTTGAAAATATCTTTTGCTGGCTCTCTTCAAAGTTACATAGTTCAGTCTTTTATCAGCATCTTTTCGTATCTCGGTCTCACGGACAGAGAAAAGACTGGTTGGGTTAGAACTGTAATTGGCTTTATATTAAACAAATAGAAAACTCTTTCTCTTTCCAGCATTCATGGTTATTGATTCTCTTTTATTTTAGCGCCCCTGGACAAGACAGACCTCTAAAATGTGTATAGACATGTAAGCATACTGGAAAAGTATGAAGTGCAAATATAAAACTTTTATGATTTTTTCTAGTCTCAGTATCCATATCTATCAATATCAATCAAAAGGTACATTCACAGCCAAATGCAGCCAAATAATCCATTAATAGTCTGAGAGTTCAGTCGGATAAAAAACCTTCATATACACACCCAATCAGAACAGACTAAACTGACTGAGGCCAAAGAATGAAATCTCTATGCAACCATGTGTAATAATAAAATACGTTGACATGATACTGAAGAAATAATCTTTTGAATTAGATCACTTTCATATTCAGAATCTATGAAACATTTATTTTCTGTCATTTTAACCACCATAGGACTACATGGAGGTTCGGAATCAAAGGCTGTGACCACTACTTGTCTTTTTCTAGCTTTTTCGTCCATCCATTTTTCTCCCATTGACGGCAATGCATTTTTGGCCCCATAGAAATACACTGGCCACCAGAAGCCAAGCTCTGTCACTCAGTCATGATTCATCCAACAACTATCATACTCGTATTTCATAGCTTAGACCAACTCACCCAACCCACACATCTGTCCATCATGAGCCACACACCTTTTTTGTGCCACGCCAGAGCAATCACATTTACATTTTCTTCAGGAAATGCAGTTGTCTAGTTACACGTCTAGTCAAAAGTCTGTACAAAAAGTTAGTTAATGTTATCATTTACTGTTATCAGCTACAAACAGTCATTTCCTCACTTGTTTTTTTCTCTCTTTAAGCCTATGAGAAGCAAAGCACAAACTTCTCTGTCCTGAATATTTCCCCATAGAAAAATTAAAGAGACAGCTTTTCCTCAAAGCATCTACAAAGCTTCAGCGGAGCAATGTTTTTTTAATGCATTTGGTTGGCTTAAATTATGTAAAGAGTCCACCATAATCTCCCTGTGAATGAGTTGTGAGAGAATGAGCCCTAGCTAGCGCTACTGTCCAAGCTGTGTGGTTATGGAAAATTACTCAACAACTTATGGCCAATCAGATTCAAGAATTCAACAACACTGTGGTATAAGGCTGGTCTAACACTTTGCGCATAGGCTGTGTCATTAGCAAGTTACACACATGGATATGAGAGATATGAGAAAACGTCATTTGGTAGTATGGCTTCGTTAAAAAAAAACCACACACACACACACAAGCTCCTTTTCTTGATTTATCACAAAAAAACAACCCATTTATGTTTTACAGAGTCAATTGAAAGTTCATTAAGCTGTAAAGAAATTTTAAACTCTAAATATAGTACTCGTAATGTATAAAACATTAAGCTGGTATATGGAAAGACTTATCGTTACACTAGTAACTGTATCCTTTAACCAGATAAGTATAAGCATATCTTGTTTACCTTCCCTGATCAGGTTCCACAGAATTTTACCTAGTTTCCTAGCTAAAGTGAAATCCTTTGACCCTGGTTAAATATTGTTCTTTAACTAACCTCATAACCTGGTTCAGAGCTTGATGATGTCATCCCAGGGGCGAAATGGGCCTTACATCACCATTGGCACCTACCGGCCAATCTCCTCCTCCCACAATTTAGAGTTGGAAGGAAAGAGTGAGCCACACTCACAGGTGCCGGTTACATTTCACCTGAGCGAAACTCCATGGGAATTATAAGAAGGTGAAATTTAGGGAAAAATCAGTGAGCCACTGAGTGTGCTCCATTGATGCAGATTGAGATAGAAAGGGGGGTGAGGGCGGCTCGGGTGAGGGGTACTGGGTGCCATTCCAAATGGGAGTGTGCCAGGAAAAGCTGTGAGCCAGAAATGGCTGCCATCGTCAGTAATCTTACATAGCCCTTCACAAAACCAGATCTGTAATGAATAGGGGGAGGACTGGTTTAGAAGAACAGGTAGAATGGTATTTCCTGTGCCGTGGGGTGAAAAGGTGCCATGAAAGCGAGGAGGATCAACTACTGCCTCTGGAATGTCTTTGACAGAGTAGATCCTGCTCCTTTTTTTCTTTCTTTTTTAAGGTGAATGTTTGCACCGGCAAGTTCTGGCAAACGCCACCCTCCTTCTTCCCTCCCTAGGAAATCTGAGATTATACCATAGACTGTCAGCTTTTAGTTGCAGTTGGTTATTTTGCATAGATCTTACTCATTTAGTACACTTATTATTACCATACAGCTTAGCGTAATTTGTATATTACCATACAAAAGAGGCACTCCCTAATTGATGCATCTTCACTCATCAAGTGACAAATAAGAACATTTTTTCTCATAATTAGATGTGAAATTTGTCTACTTCATATAACTATTGTGTCAGACAATGAGCTTTATGTACTGAACAAATAGCAATGTGGAGAAATAGACACTAACCTGTCCTACACACCATGGAATGTGAGAAGAAGCGATTGCAAAACTGTAACTTAAAAGGAAAAATACACACATCACAATGAACAAGTAACTTGCATTTCACCTTGAGCAATATTATCTGCCAAATGAATGCAGTGTCTTCCATAAAAATTTAACTTCTTGAACTTGGCTAATGCCCTTCTTACCCAGTGACCATATTGACCATATTCTTTGAATTTTTTTAATAATGGAAAATGACAGGGAGTCAAGTTTAGTTCCAGGTGACACACAAAATGAGCAATAGGTTTGCGTTTTCTAACAGAACAATAAGAATAAAACAAATAAGAACTAACTAATTTGAACCGTGCAATTAAACAAAACAACACTGCAGCCATCTTGCACACCTGGAGCCGTGTTTTCTATTTAACAATGCATATTTTTATCTAGGCTTTCCTGGCCAGACTCTAACTAGTTTAAAAATGTATGGGAGGTAGATCTTTGTAATACTAATGTCACAAAGTACTAGAAGGGACAGCCATTATTTTATCCACATGAATTCCAGCTTCCCAGCTATTATATTTTCACCTTCATCCGAAGCCTAGAAGGTGAAAACTCCTCTACTCCAAGTGTTCAAGATGGCTGCAAAAAATGTTAAGGTCAGTTACACAGTTTAGGCGCATGATATTACTGACAAACTGCAAACAAACTTTAACTGTTTTAGGTTCCAAACCATGGGCATTAATATTAAGTTGTTCTCTTTGCTGCTATAACAACCTCCACTCTTCTGGGAAGGCTTTCCAATAGATTTTGGAATATGGTTGTGGGGACTTGTGCTCATTCAGCCATAACAGCAAAGAGGTTGGGTACTGTTGTCAGGAGAGAAGGCCTGGTGCAAAGTTGGTGTTCAAGTTCATCCCAAAGATGTTCAGTGAGGTTGAAGTAAAGGCTCAGTGTAGGCCACTCAAGTTCCTCCACACCAACCTTGGCCAAGCATGTTTTCATGGACCTGGCTTTGTGCACAGCGCATTGTCATGCTGGAACAGGTTTGGGTTCAGCCCTTACGTTCCAGTGAATGAAAATCTAATGCTACACCATACACAGATCTCCTATACAATTGTGTATGTATAACTTTGTAGCAACAGTTTTCTCTCATATAGGGGTGTTACGGTAAGGTGTCGAACATGTGTAGTCTTTTGGCCATATAGCGTACATTAGTCTTGTAGCTTCAGTGCAAACTAAAGAGGCACCAGACACGCCTTGGCTGATTGACTAGACGAAGGGTAATGTGTATGTACGTTAGAATACTGACATGTTTCTCCTCTCTGCAGGCAGTGTGTCTTGAGAAGACCAGAAGCATTGAGCAGAGGATGGACAGGAAAGTATCTGCTGGGAAGGGTGAGTGCAAGCACAGCCTCTTGTTGTTCACTCAGCATGGCATCAAGGGAGACTACTCTAAGGACCTGGCAGTCTGGTGCTCTCTGTGTTTCCCCTGTTTTCAGAATGTGTGCCTTTTTAAGAACGAGGGTGGTTTGTTTTGTTAGATGAGTCATAGTTCTAATAATGAACACGGATAAAGAAGCAGGTGAAATATGCTAATCATTGCTCATAATCTTTTCCTGACTATGTTTGTGCCAGTGTCCATGAAAATAATTCACGTGTCCTATTTTAATTGTGATACAGAACAGACAGGTTCTGTTCCTGGGTAGTTACACTCATTCATGGAGTTTTCTGCTGCTTCTTAGCTTATACTGCTGGAACCGAGTTTTCTTTATCGTTTTATGTTGCTTTTTGTTTTCAGAAGCTTGCCAACATGTCTAGAAATTTGGGTGAGGTTTGATGGCATTCAGATGCATAGTACTGAGAGGGAAAAAAAACATGGCAAGGCTCAGAGAACAGGGAGTCAGGATCACTGAAGGTATATCTATAATCAGAAGCTGAAAACATCACAGGAGTCAAAACTTTGGTGTAGATAGGAATCAGAAACAATGTGGAGAACCGAGGAGCACAAAAAACCCCAATAAGAACAATGGAAAAATATAATCATAGTCAGCTATGACAATATACCATAAGGTGAAATAGTTATAGTAATGCAATTGAGCAGGACTGCTCTAGAATCATGGCCTTTGTAGAAGGGCAGTTCTAGAATCAGCTGACATTTAGAAATTGGAGAATTCAGGAATAAACACATTTCTAGAATCAGAGGATTTCTAGAGCCAGAAAGAGTTCTGAAGACAGAACTGAACACGGTTCTAGAATCAGTGGACAGTTAAGACGTGAGCGAATTCAAGAATAAAGACAGTTCTAGAAATAGACCAGTTCTAGAAAGGAACAAATTGTAAGTTCTGAAAGTGTGAAAGTTCTACACAGGACTGTGCAAGGAGCGGTAAGAGTGGTTAAGTTAAGAGTGGTTAATCAGGTAAGTTCTAGAAATAGGACATTTTGGAATCATGGCAGTCCTAGAATTAGAACCTTGCTTTAAGTAGGAGAGGTCAATGTAGGGATATTTTCAGGGCAGCTGTAGAACCAATAAGATTTTTGAAGCAGGGGCATTCTAGAAATGAAGGCAACTTTAGAAGCAGGACAGTTAAAGAAACAAGGCTTTTAGAAGCAAGGCACATGTAGAAGCAGGACAGTTCTAGACAAAGGACAGAAGTAAAACTTATAGGAGCAGGAGAATTCTAGAATTGGGGGACAGAAGCAGGATTCTTCTACTAACAGGATGGACAGTTTAAGAATCAGGATACTTAGGATAGGATACATAGGATCAAGGTGGTTCTAATAGCAGTGGCGTTCTAAAATCAGAACCGTTCCAAAGGCAAAGTGGGTCTAGAACTTGGGCAAGTCTAGAATCAGAAGTGTTTTAAGAAGGCTCATTTTAGCAACAGGACCATTTCAACTGCAGGAGAGTTTTAGAGTCAGAGTGGGTCTAGAGGTATGCAGAAATGTTTTTATTAAATATTATATGGACTCATAAGAGCACAATACACAGCACTTCCCTTTTAATCAGTAAAAGAGGCATTTGTTTAAGTGTATGTGTCCATCATGGGGCCGGAGCAGTAGCCTGAATGCCTACTGTAACACACAGTTGCCAGATTACTGGATCAGGGACAGAACAGCTGGTGATGAGGTTTTTGATCTCCATCCTTCTCTTTCATGAGGAAAAACAAATAGTCCTCATGCTCACACACACACACACACACACAAACACACACAGCTGAGCAGCCCGACTTCCTCCTCTTTCTCTTTGACCGATGCTCCTTATCACGGTAATTACAGTAATCTAATGACCCCCTCCAGCTCGGACAGGAAGAGGGACAGAAGGAGAGAAAGGAGGAGGTGAGTGAGACAAGAGAGTAGAGGCTGAGACAAGTGGAGCATATCTCCAGCTTTAGGCGAGAAAAGAAGGCGGAGGAGAGAAAGTAAAGCACTGGACCTCGTCGGAATTATGGGACTCCTTTTTTTTCTCCAATTAAAATTCCAGTCAGGAGATGTTATTTCATTGACAGTCTTCCTGCTCTGCTTACTCTTTTGTGTTTAGGAAGTCTAGCACACATTGTGACCTTAGTATTATCAGGTCTTTGAACACATTAAAAATACTAAAATCCTGCCATCTTGTTCAAAAACACTGAAAGGACAATTTTTTTTTTTAGCATAACTGCTAAGCTGTTCAATTTCTCAGAAACAAGGAACAACTACTGCAGATCATACTAAATAACTTCCACAGTCTATCCTCCAGAGTTGCACTTTTGTTTCTAGGGGTAGAAATAATTTAATTGTTACATCATAAACATCTGTAACATCCAGTTATGTACCTTAAAGGAGTTTAAAGAGTTCACACTACACCCTAGTAAAGACATCCTTCAGGGTACCAACCAAGTGTCAAGTGTTAGCTGGTAACAAGCAGAAAACGTACAACCTAGCACTATAGCAAGAAAAAAAATTTAATTGCTTTATTTGCTATGATACATTTGATATGTTAATTAAAAGCAACAAGATGAACTAATTTATCAACCATTTTCATGCAGTGTTATATAAACAAAGTGCACACAAAATTAGCATTGCTAACCACAAAATCACCTTGCTAACCTCTTAAGCTGTGGCTGGTTAATGCCTATTCCTCACATTTTCAACATAACCTTTGCATAGTTTTGCATACTTAGTAAATAATACGACTTCTGAGAAGTTTTGGTAATGAAATGCGAGTAAGACAATTTATACAACAACTAAATATCCACTATTCTATTCTTGCTAGCTGGCTACATGGTACTTTGCTGCTAAATATGAGTGCTAAAGCCCATTTTTAGCTTACATTTTGCTGTCTTGCTGTCTAAAATTTTACATAGTGTGACACAAATAAGTACATGATTGCTCTTTATGAAATATGACTCTAAATATAAAATGATAGGCATTTAGTAAGTTTTAGAAATATAAATGAATTGTTATTTACAGTCTTTTTGTTTTCATGTTTAATTTGGCTTTAAAAGACCTTGGCACTTATATAATCTGGCTGTGGTTCACAATGTACCAATGAACAATGTAGCAATAACAACTTAAAACAGCAAAATAGGGCTAGTGTTTAAAGTGTTTATGCAGTTAGTTGTCCTAAATGAGATCTCATAGTATCCTGATGTAGAATTTGTTTCAGTTTTAATATGGCTGCTCCTGGCATCTCTCTCTTTCTCATTGTTCTCTGTCTGTCTCACTGACTCTCTTTTTCTCCCTCTCACACACACACCGCAAACACTTCACACCCTCTGTATAAACTCATCACTTCAGGTGTTAACAAATAAACACCCTAATGCTAATTCTTTAATTTACGACACCTTGACACCTTTACGATCAAGTTACAAATTCATTTCAAAGCAGTAACGGGCAAAGCCATCCTGCTTGATCCTTTTTTAAGTGATCTTTGATCTTATTTATTTTTATTTTTTTAATGTCCTCAATCTCCATTATAATGCACAAGTCCTGAAAGAATGTAGCAGGGTAATTTCATTTGATTCACCTACCATGACTATTATATGTACATGAGATGCTTATTACATACAAATACTGCGCTATCTAACTTGTCGTGCTATGTGTATATTCATGCTAAGGTCAATTTTTAAATTAAATTTAAAAAAAAAATTTTTTATATTTATTTGTATTTTTATAAAAGTGTATCTAATTTTATCATCAGCAGTTTCCACTCACTAGTACGTTCTCTCCTACGGCACAACAGCTAAGGCTAGGATTTGATTCCTCAGAGATATAACGCCAGACATCAAATCGTTTCAAACTGCTGCTCATACATCAGCTAAACTCCCTCGGAGAAGAGCGTTAAACTTTTAACTTTTTTGAGCATGAGCTGACAGACATCCGCAACTTGGTTAACTTTGCTCTGATTGACATGTGAGAGAGAGAGGGGCCATTCTTCCCACCCAGAGAGCATAGCCAATTTTGCTCTCTCCCGCCCACAGATGGCTGGCATCTTCTCACTCACGATCACCTGGTGATAGGGTAATCGCTTATTTTTGACTGCCCTGGGGCATTTTTTTTTTTTTACATACAGTTCAATAAGAGTTATAGTTTTGAAATGGGCAGAGAATCAGATCTGCAAACGAACTGTTCATTATCTGCCACAAAGCCCCGCCTTCTATTCATTGGAGCATGATGAGACAGGTTAGTGCCCTTTGCTCCATACTTCATTTTGTTGGTATGTATAGCACATGGGACCTTTTACTTGAATACATTTGTTCATATTTAAAACAATGTAGTATTGGGGATAATTAAGCGTTTGTAATGACAAATGAAGTCATAAGAAAAGCAAAGTGCTAACCTCACCCTTTGAAAGCATGACAACAATTCATAACTCAATTAACAGGTTGCTGAATTCTTACAGATTGTGCTCTGTTGTTTTTTTTTTTTAATATTTATTTTCTGTTTGTCTTCTGTCCGACGGATGCATCAGTTTCGCATTAAGATTAAAGAACCAAAAAAAGAGAAAGAAACACATCTAGCATGTTGGTACATCAGGAGCAGTTTTACTTGATGATTTCAGAATATGTTCGCAGCTAGCTTCTTGGAGGCTTTCTCAGAACCCGGCGCCTGGCTTTGTTGTCTCTCTCTCCGCTCCACCTTGCTCTCTGAAGTGTTTAGAAACATGGTGCCTCTCCACAGCTGCAAAAAAGGCTGACATGAGCTTCCAGCTCACGATACGAGTCATATAATCTCAAAGCAGTTCTCTCTATCTCCCACTCTCTTTTGCTCTCCAAAGAGGAGGATAATCTCTGGAGAGAGAGAGATTTCAAACTGGTCAGAACGAGGTCAAAGGACTTTCTCTCTCGCTCTTTCTCCTTCTGATGTCGTGCTCTTTTTCTTCCAAGTGAAATCAATTGACGGCTTCAAGGTCTGAGCGGTATTTTAAAAATAATCAGCTGTACTTGTTTATGTAGGTGTAACTATATGGTAAATAATGAATATGTTCAGCAGAATATACAGTGGATATAAAAAGTGTACACACCCCTGATAAAATGGCAGGTTTTTGTGATGAAAAAAAAATGAAACCGTAAAACAATGAAGTAAAAAAAACAATCAGAAATATTTTAGGGAAAAATATAAAAGTCATGATAACCTGGTTGCATAAGTGCGCACATGCTTTTATAATTGATGATTGAGGATGTGTTTAGAAAATTCAGTTTCATATTTAAATGGAATTATCATACAGAGGTCATCAATGAAATTATTCTGATTAAGCCCAAATATAGGTAAGCTCTTTTCTTTTCTTCACATCTACTTGGTTCCAACCAACTCCTGAAGCCATGAAAGGTAACAATCAGGAGATTGGGCTATAAAAAAACCTTTCCAGAAAATTAGATGTGCCATGGAACACCGTGAAGGTTGTCAGCAACAAGTGGAGAAAATGGAGTGACACAGTGACATCACTGAGAACAGGACTTCCCTCTACAATTTACAAAAGAACAAGACAAATACTTACCAGGGAGGCTGCCAGGGAAACTATGGCAACATTAAAGGAGCTGCAGGAACATCTGACAAGTACTGATTACTCTCTGCATGTGACAACAATCTTTCATATTCTTCAGATGTCTGGGCTATTGGGTAGGGTGGCTAGACAAAAGCCCTTTCTCACAAAAAAAATTCTAAGCCCAACCAAATCACACTAAACCATGAGGCAAAATATGCTATGGTATAGAAACCAATTCCAAAAGGTATAATAATACAATAATTCCAAAAGGTGTGTTTGGCACATCTGAACACCAAAAAGATCACCATACCCACCGTGAAGCATGGTGGTGGCAGCATCATGCTTTAGGGCTGCTTTTCTTCAACCAGAACTGGGGCATTTGTCAAGGTGGAGGGAAATCATGAATAGCTACAAATACCCCTGATTTTAGTGCAAAACTTTCAGTTGTCTTTTACCACCCGAATTCCAGAAAAGTTGGGGCGTTCTTTAAAGTTGAATAAAATGAAAACTAAAAGACTTTCAAATCACATGAGCCAA
>JAQQZU010000036.1:24596088-24614391 GCA_030068025.1 Parauchenoglanis punctatus | reverse complement strand
AGCTTGTTAACAGAAACTGGCTAAGAGTTTAGTAATTGTTCTTTTTAATTGCTTCAGTAATCATCATGATTATCTACAAATCACTTGATTATACATAAATGTTTAGATTAAAATCGAGATAGAGAAAGGCTTTGTCTCACTTTGTTGAGTCCAATTCTGTGGAAATGATCATTACACACATCTTGCACACTGGTCATGGTCTTTCCCCTCGAGACCTTTTCAGCTTGTCAACGACCGGCAGAAGATTAAAAGTTGAGGCTACTTGTCGCATCATGGATGAAGCGTTTCTGAGTGCATTGCCATTGGCTAAGATCTGCTACTGAAACTGGTGTTGTTTAATAAATGCTAAACGCTGCTCTTGCTTTCGAGGTGTCGCTTTCAATATTCCTAGAGTGAACTCGATTTGTTTGTGTTACAGAGAGGCTCGACGCTCCTCGGCTCCGTTCGCCCCTGAGAAGTGATCCGAGGTGCACTTTTACAGGCGCGCGGAGATCAAAGGGAGCCATGAGTCGCGCGCTCGTTGAGCCCGTGGCCACCAGCTTCCGGGAAGACGCGCCCCGTCCACCGGTACCGGGAGAAGAGGGTGAGGAGGAGGCGTCGTCGTCGTCGTCGCGTCGCGATTCGTCCGCGTATATGAAGATCAAGAACGCGGTGAAGCCGGCGCGCGCGCCGCGTAGGGATGAAGACGGCCTCGGCGAGCCGGAAGGCAGCGCGTCGCCAGACTCGCCGCTCGCACGGTGGACCAAGTCACTGCGCTCGCTGCTGGCTGACCAGGACGGCGCGCACCTGTTCCGGACTTTCCTGGAGCGTGAACGCTGCGAGGACGCGCTTGACTTCTGGTTCGCGTGCAACGGCTTTCGGCAGATGGACCTGCAGGACGCTAAGACGCGCCGGGTGGCGCGAGCCATCTACAAGCGTTACGTGGAGGGTCGCGGCGTGGTGGCCGAGCACCTGCGAGCGGCGACGCGCGCGTGCATCCGCGAGAGCGTCAAGAAACAGCGAATCGAGCTCCGCATGTTCGACCAGGCCCAGACTGAGATCGAGGGCGGCTTGGAGGAGAGCGCCTACCGCGCTTTCCTCACCTCGGACATCTACCTGGACTACGTGCGCTCCGGCGGCGAAAACGCGGCGTGCGCCGGCCACGCCCACGCGCACGGCGGCCTGGCGAGCCTCGAGCTTGTGTGCGGCTACCTGCCGCCGCTAATAGAGGACAAGGAGTGGAGCTGCGGCGAGCTGAAGGCCAAAGCGCTGGCGGCTGTGGTCGGGCTGTCTGCCGAGACGCTGCGCGCCACCATGACTCTGCGCACCGCAGACTGCAGGTACAATAAGTAAATAAATAAATAAAATACGCATGCTAGAATACCAGTCCTAACAGAAACAGAATGCGTGAGATGTAGGACACATTGCTTGTACACAATGAAGTAAGTGATAAACACTTGAAGGCTTTTATCAGAGATCTCAGAGAGGTTTTATCAGATCCTAACAGTCTTGAAGCATCTTTATTCTAGCACAAATCCACGTTCCTCCATTTACTTCTAGGAAGCTCAGTGGCTGTTGTTAAAATAGTTGTTTAATGATGAATAAGGTGACCCTGTGTGATGGTTTCTGGGGGCTTTCATCAGTTGCTCCTCAGGGCAAGAACAAGCAGTGAAAGGTCTGCAAGTCCATCAGTTTGGCTTACTAACCTACTATTAGACAACATGATGAAATAATAACATGGCTATTGCTGTCTGGTAAACACTAACAACATGCGATTTGCTTGCAATTCGCAGAAGACGACTCGCTTTGAAAGCGGCTTCATCAAAATCTGATACTGATCACACAGCAAGTGGGGAAACATCATCGTTATTTTCGTTAACTTACTCCTGCTTGACAATTTAACACCTACATAATAGCTGCAGCCACCTGGTGGTCTGTCTTGTGATTTGTAATAAAGTACAGCTATGCGGTAAAATAGAAGGAATGGTATGAAGGTAGAGGAAGGGGTTGAATCCTTTCTAATGACTTTGTTCATGTGAAATCAAAGGCAGTAAATCCAGCCCCATTGCTTTCATTTGTTTAAGCAGGTTATTAGCCTATAAACCAGGTTACCAGAAGTCACCAGAAGTCAAGGTGGCTAGACTTGTATCAGAAAACAGGTGGCAAGATTAAAGCCCAAGTCCATCTGCTTCCACTTACCACTACAAGACAATTCTCTGACCTGTCCTGGGACAAGTAATAAAAAAAAGCAAAACAAAACACCCACATATCATGGATATGAAATTAAAAGAATGATCAGAGAATGTGTGGCAAAACATCATTACGATTAAAGCACAAGTCCATCTGCTTTGACTTAGCACTACAAGGCGATTCAGTGATCTGCCCCGGACGACTTAAAAACCTTCATGGATGTGAAATTATGGCGCTCTTGAATGCAGCCATCTGGTGGTCTGCTTTGCGCTTTTTGAAGTCAAACTTTTGCGGTTTTGAGCTCCAACCCGATACTCAGCACTCTTTTACTGTGGTATGTATGTATGTACACTAATGTTTAGGGACAGACTATCACTCCACACTCATTAGTTATGCTGTTGAAGTGCTTTAACTTGGTGTGTGTTTGTGTGTCTGTGTCTGGTTTTCTCTCTTTCTCTTTCACATCTCCTCCTCTCACTCACTCTCTCTCTCTCTCTCTCTCTCTCACACACACACACACACACACACACTCACACACACACACACACACATTCACACACTCACACTTGAGCTGCAGAAGGAAGATATTTTAGTTTTGGTCCAAGATGAAAGATAAGAAGTTTTCAAGGAAGCCTTTGTGTTCTGTTCCACAGACGTTTCCAAACGCAGCTGCGCCGCACTGACACCAAGCTCCGCGTTAAAAAAAAAAAAAAAAAAAAAAAAAGGAAAGAAAAAGAAAGAACTCTGGGTTTTTCTGCATGATTTTCAATCAAAGCCTGGTTTTAATAGCACTGACCGAGCTGGTCTTAGTACATCCACACAATAAAGCGAGAGACATCTGGAAACAATTACATCGCAATGCACTTGAAGTTTTTTCCCCTGCTCCTTTGTTGTGTCTTAAAGACAGATCACTGGAGTAAACAGAACGCGGCCGCTCTTTTTCTGGATTTTAAAAAGTGGGCAGATGAAAAGAGCTTAAGCAAGAAGCATGACCAAATGGTTCCAAACTCTGTGTTTGTGTGTGTGTGTGTGTGTGTGTGTGGCTGCCAGCACATAGAAAAAGTGTGTATGTGTGTGTGCCTCAGTGGAGACAAAGTGTCCTGCCGCTGCTGTTATGAGGAGGATGGGGGGTGTCGCTGACATAAGGGCATCTCTGCTTCTTCCTGCTGGTGTTTTCACTGAGAGCGAGGGAGAGATAGAGAGCGAGAGAGAGGGAGGGGGGATGGGGGGGTACATCCCTCCTCTTTCCCCACGGCCTGCGCCAACTCTGTGTGTGATGGAGTTTTTATCTGACACATGTGGAACTAATTTCAGACACCCCCCCACCCCCTCTTCTAAAGAGGCTCCTTCTCCCTTAGAATCCTGTATCTTGCTGCTTTTTGGCTGGTCCGACTTCTGCCTTTTATCTCTTTCTGAAAAATCTCTCTGATAGAGACTAAGCCAGAGAGAGAGAGAGAGAGAGAGAGAGAAGGCCCAGCTGAGTGTGCGCACAGAAGAGTAGGAGGTCAAGCTTGGGCTTTTGGCTTTAGTCATGCTGTGCCTCTTTCTCTTTCTCGCTCTCTATCTCCTCTTTTCACACATGACCCTGTGTAGTAGGCATTTCTCATAAAGTTCAGCACTCTCTCTCTCTCTCTCTCTCTCTCTCTCTCCTCCCCTCATTCTGCCAGGGAAGCAGGAATGCAGCACAGCAGGAGAGAAGAGAAAGACAAAAAAAAAGGGAGAAAGAGAGAGAGAAACAGAGCGAGAACGAGGGAGGGGCGGAAAGAGGAGGCAGAGAAAGAGAAAGCAAAGTGTTGGAGTAGAAGAGTGCGGGAAACTTTTTGATCCAAACCAAACAGTGAGGTGGGGGTGTAGACAGCAGAAGTAGGGGAAGTGGTTGTTGGTTGTTGACATACTGAAAGAGCGAGATTATAAAGAGAGGTACTCATAAAGAAGCGCGATAAAGCCATCCGGATGAGGGTCGCGCACACAGTTTCATCATACGTCAGCGGTTAAGGAAGTGATGCGACAACAGCGTGCGCTGTGATGATTGAAATTGCAGTAGAAAGCGTGGCGTTTCCTAGAAAAAATAATCTGTCTAAACTTCAAATCGTAAAGTGGAATCGGCTTGTTACTGTAGCAAGCAGAGCTTGGTCTGTGTCTACAACTGTGTTGTCCTCGTCATAGCAGCTATTAACAGTTGTTCCGCTCTCCAGGCCCTTTTTTTTTCTTTATCTTAAGTTAATAATAAAAACTTGTCATGTTTCAGAGAAACCAGGAAGTCCTGAAGACCTATCACTGGTGGGGAACTTAATAACTGAGGACTCCTTCCATAACTATTACATTAAACCATCTTCTTTACAGAAAGATTTAGCGTATCAACGGTTATACATTTTTCATTGTTAAGCAGTAACACGTTTGTCTAGTGTCCGCAAAACAAGTCGCCGTGAAGGAGCTGTTACTATAGAAACGATAGCGAAGTACGAGCACGTTAACATGAGCCTGTGATTTTGCTTTGATTCTGACCAATCAGATTTGAGAATTCAAGATCACGTCACATCACTTGCCCTACCAAAAGTTCACTTAAGAGTTAAACAGTTTTGTCTGTACTCCACACGTACAGCCAAAAGTCATTTTAAATAACATATTCTGTCTGTCTGGTAAGACTGAATGAAGATCATATGCTAACTTTTGCTAACCACAACAACTTTAACGTTTCGATCGTATACTGATTGTATACCTGTTGTGGTTTCAGGGCTCAGAAACGAGGCGACCCGGCCAGTCCGTATTTCGTGAACTCGGGTCACGTCGTGGCTCCAGCCAGCAGCGCTAACGACAGCGAGGTGTCCAGCGACGCCACCACTGATGACTCCATGTCCATGACCGACAGCAGTGTGTAAGTACTACAAGCCTCTTGCTTCATTCCCCCTGGCAGAAGGCTTTCAGGTTTTCATCAGTTCTTCGTTTGGTTTAAAGAAGAAAAGGTTTCAACAGGCATCCATTTGCGTGAAGAAAGAAGAGCAAAAGCAGTTATGACAGCTGTTATGACAGTGGAACAGCTGTACCGTGATTAGGGAAAGACTGGCAAGAAACAGGAATTGGAAGGACTTGTCGAGTGTTGAGTTATTGATGTCCACCAGAGCGCTTGCGTAGGTACGGGAGGTAGAGATAAGTGAGGAATCGGAGTTTGAGAATTTCCAGGTCTGCTGGCCATGAATTAGCAAATACTGTACAAAGAAACTGACATAGCATGAGGGTTAAAAACTCCTCCTGCAACACCGTTCTCATGTCAAACAATATGGTACAAAAGTTAGTATAACAGTTTAGAACATTACGATTGTGGCCACGTTAAGAGTAATGCTGACTCGGCATACAGTAACTCTTAGGTTGTTATAGCACAAACTAAAAAGCCACAGAAAAATCTGGGGAAATGGTAAATCCTTTTGAAATTGGAAGCCTTTGGAAACCCTCATAGCACCAGGGAACGTTTAGTGCTCCCGGACTTCCTGCTCTTGTTTGGTGTAGCTCGGATTTGGCTGGCCACACAGAATAAGGTTAACAGAGCTCTAATTTAGATTTATCGCTCAAATTACAGAACTGTCTGATGTTTTCCCAATCTTCACCTTTTTCTGTTTGGTTTCGTCGCGTCCGTTTTTCCTTTTTGTTCCCCTCCCAGCAGTTTTGTTTTTCTCATCATTATCTCAGTGTTTCCCTTTCTCAAATCTGCACAGTAAAATTAGCCGTTAGCCCTTAAGTCCGTCTCAGCGAGAGTAGGAGAAGGAGGGAGGGGGCTTGGCATAGCTTGAAAGCCAGGCTTTACCCGCCCTGCACCGCTGCGGTTTCCCAGCAGCCTTAGCGCTATGAGATCAAGTGTCAGAGCGCGTTTGGTCGGCAGGCGTAGACAAGCACATAGACCTCATTCCTGGGCCTGCAGACGACTCACCTGGGGTTCCCAGTGCTGGGATTAAAATCACACTCCCTCATCATGACCCCTAACCCCCTCATCACGACACACACACACTCACACACACACACACACACATACACAATCCAGCCCCCCTCCTTTTTTCAAAGGAGCCTTACGTGGTTTCAGAGAGGATGAAAGGCCGAGCTGAATGGCGCTCTTGGCCCATTGTTTGGCTTCCAGAGCTTCAGGAGGGAGAGAGGGGGGTAGGGGGGAGATTGTGAGAGCAACTCAGTCCGCTTTGAAAATTAGTAGCACGACTGAATTGTTGGTGGGGGCATGTATAGCTTCCCCCTGAAGAGAGAAAGAGAGAAGGCTACTTTTATTCACGCCAACATTGCTGTGGTTTTTAAAGAACTCCAAATTATAGAGAGGAGAAGGCTATCCGTATCGCTAATCCATCTGTTTGTGTCGGTTTGCACGCGTTAAAAGCGAACATCCAAACTGCTAACACGACTAAGTCCAGCTGAGCACTAGTAACCACTAATTAGCATGATGTCATTTGCATAATGCTAATTAGAGGCCACTGGTATTCATCCTCGAGAAATGAAGCTCCATTGAAGGAATGCTACATTCCAGAAATGCTAACATGGCTAATATGTAGCATGGTCTCGGCTAGCTGGTTAGCTTTCATTTATTGTTTCCAATCCCGTCAGCATTTTGTTTTAAAAACTAAAACATTTTTTCCAGCCACCTTAGTTATTCCATATTTGGAGTGCGGATGAGTGTAGTTATTTTCATTCACTGAAGTATTACACACTAGCGATAAAACCGTTGAAGCTAAAGGCTCCTGCCAAGTTCTTCACAGACGGTTAGAGTTTGGCCATTTTATGAAATAAGTCTCATGTTTTTTTTCCCTACTGCATGAACAGTATGATATCTATGACAGTTTAAAAGGCACAGCACAAATTTGAATCGCAGTTTGAAATGAAGTCATAAAGCCAGGGTTAGAGGTGATTTCAGCCCCATTCTTCCCCCCACCCGCTTATATCTTATTTATGGATATACTTGGACTCTAGGGAATGCGGCAGTGCCAACTTCAAACATTACCTTATCTTACAAACTGAGCTTTTGATGTTGCTGAGATCAGAGGAGCCGCGAGATGCTGTTGCCAAATGAAGATGGCAGGGAGAGCATATGCGCATGAGTGTGAGATTTCAAAGTGAGAGAGAGAGAGAGAGAGAGTGCTTTGCTCAGCATAGGTCATGCTCCACAGAGTTCAGATGTAAATACTGAAACAGCAGTTGACAAAAATGCATTCGGACAAGAACAAATCACAACGGAAACGTGTCGATTAGCGCACTTCGTCTGGAATGAAGGAAAACGTCAGGGTTTCTCTCACTAAATGTTTAATGCTGTTCACATCTTCTCAATGTTCAAATGGTTAAAAGCGTCCCCCCGTGCGGAGTAGCTCTTCACTTCCGAATGAGCTCATCAGCATCAATATTAAGTCTCTCTGCGTGTTTTTAGGATTAGCAATCAGAAAGTGACCCCCCGCCGAGCGGCCCTGTGTTTGCTAACGGACTGCTCTGGCCTTTGATGGCTCTCTCATGCCCTCGGTAGGGGAGAGAGAGATGATGTTGACGTAAGGCAGTAAACGGTGGCCCCCAGGGTCCCATCTAAAATCATTAAGGTGAGGTGTGTTGTGTTGCTAATGCCCCTAATGTTGTAGAAACTGAAATGGGGGGTTGCTCTAAAGGCAAGGGTTACTGGATCCGCCGTCAAGAGAGAAGGCTGTGGTATGCGGCCTTCAAAGCAAGAAATTCTCCAATAATAAAACATAATGGGTCAGCGGGTCACTTCCAAACCAAACGAGCCTTTCTTTTGTACTTCGTAGAATTGAGACCTAATGCAGTGTTTAGTCTGAAGATGCATGTCTTGTGGTCTTATTATTGTATTTGTTTTGTTTTGTTTTTTTCTGAACAGGGACGGGATCCCTCCGTACAAGCTGGGCACGAAGAAACAGCTACAGCGGGAGATGCACCGGAGCGTCAAGATCAACGGACAAGTTTCGCTCCCCCACTTTCCCGTAAGATTCTTTCCCTCTTTCCCCTCTTTCCTCTGAGATCAGTGACTCCCGCCGCTGGCAGCTGGGTCCTCTCCCCCAAGTGGGAGCACTGTTTTTATTTCTCCAAGCTCGTGTTTTGACAGAATATTATATTCTTCCGCTCATTTTCATATAAAAGGCTACAAATGAAAGTCTGAATTAGCATATGCATTTTTCCCCCCTCCTCCCCTCTTTCAACCCCCCTCGTGTATCTCCATAGAAATAACGCTCTCGTATCCCTGCTGCTGTTTGAAGATAAAGATAAAGGTTGTGTTCAGATTTTAGATTCGCATTCCGGTTTTAAGAAGATATGATGCAACCAAAGGATGGGAAGAGGAGGAAGGGCGGGGCGCAGGGGTCAAGTGGTCAGGATCTGGAAGTGAGAGCAGGAGTCGATTCTCAGCACCCTTTGATCAGAGGCTGAATGCAGGCAGGCGGCTTGTGTGGCTTCTTTGGTGACAACCTCCAGCCGAGAACCAAACCCCAACCCCCCGCCTTTCTACTCCGTGTGTTTTTGTCGCAGTAAACCTCCCCTTCTTTCCACCCCTCCACCACCCTTCTCCTCTCTCTGATCTCCCCATGGTGTAGGGGCTCAGCAGGGTGTGTTGGATAGTAGGAGGTGTTGAGGGGGTGTTTCAGAGACTTGAGTTTGGGGTTGAGTGTTCACTAAAGTCATAGGTTACAGTGGCATTTAAAAAAAAAAAAAAATTTCCTTGATTTTAGACAGTGATGCATGGCACCCCCAAGCAGGAGGCAAAAGTTCAGTCGGAAACTTCGGCGCTCTTTCTTCTTCACGCATTTAAAAAAAAAAAAAAAAAACAGGAAGTGGGGCAAAACTATTTAAAAATCCTCTCCGAGTCTGGGACAACTGTCCTGATGTGGCTTATTCATGGTCAGGAAATAGATTACTACTCCTCTCTCTGATCTCCTACAGCCCCCACTCTCCATCCTCATCCCTCACTCTATCTCTCTCTCGGCCCTCTTCCTCTCTTTTTTCTCCTCTTCTTTTAATTTTGTCCCCCTGCTCTTTTTTCTGTCTATCTGGCTTTTATTCCGGGATTTAAAAGCCTGTGTCGTCCCCCGTCCCCCCACCCCCTTCGCCCCCACTCCTTGCATGTGTTTGATGTTTGACAAGGGTTCTTTGAAGCTGGCTGACTTCAGAGCCTCCATGCTGATGGCATGGGTGGTGGGTGTGTGTGTGTGTGTGTGTGTGTGTGTGTGCATGCGCGTGCTCACGCGCGTGCATGTGTGTGTGTGTTGGTCCAGTTCTCTTGCCCAAGGCTGGCAGTACTTTTGGCAGTTGGCATTAAAGTAAGAAGAGGAGAAGTGAGAGATGAAGGGTATTTGAGGATTTAGGGTCAGGTCAATAGAGTAAGATGGAAATCTAAAGAAGAGTGTATACTGTACAGGGATGTAACACATCAGACACGCCCTCTTGGTTAATTTTAAGACCATACAATAGAGTGATGGCTCTAAAAATGGCTCTAAGTGTGCAGCCAGAAGTGTTGTAGGAAGATTTCCACAGCTGGTCAGTCTGGTCACAAAGACTAAAATAGATGCAAAAGTTGATTTTCAGTCATAATTCAATTTCTCATTTTGTTGTTACTGCATTGCATCTTACACAGTGATGGTGAGCAGCTCACCCTAACTCGCTCTTTCTCGTCTCACCTGTAGAGGACGCAGCGATTGCCGAGAGAGATGGCTCCGGTGAAGCCATCTGCGTTTGCCGCAGAGCTGATCGCACGTCTGGAGAAACTGAAACGTGAGCAGGACACGCTCAACTCTCTGGAGGAGAGGTTGCAGCAGATACAGGAGGTTAGTAACAACCAGGGTTTTCCAGTATGGATTGCATTTTTTTTTTAATATAGGCATGTGATCAAATGCAGTCAGGCTGGAAAAACAGTCGCAGCAGTCTTGCTGGATAAGTCTCTCCATGCCTGATCCTTCGTCCTGAGCACACAGCCACAACCTCATCACACTCAATTTTCGCTAGATGAAAAGCCTCTTTTGAGACAGGACCTGAGGGCAGCTCTTCTCCAAAGTGCCTCTTAAACCATGTGACCTCTGATCTTTGAACTGTGTGACCTTTTGGCACATTATTGGCCTTATTAGTTGTGCCTGTGGTACTGACAAAAAGTGAGAGCCTTATATTTTTAGATGATCAGACTTGCCTGATTGTCTCTGACTGACTCTGCAAATCTGACAATTTATTAAAGGAATATTCTAGTATTTTTTTCAACTTAGTGATTATCATAGATTATCATATATAATAGAATATTCATTCTATTTGTATTTATTAAGAAAGGAAGGAAAAACCGGAATGCAAGCCTCGGCACTGGAAAATGAGTACATTTTTCATATCAGTCTGAAAAATGCCGGATTTTTCCTTTATGTAATGGCAGAAGCTGTTCAAGAACTCTCAAGCTCTTGAGTTTCACTATTTCAAAAAATTCGAGTGTTTCCTTTTATGAAATAGTGAGACTTGCTTGACCTCTTTTGTACACAGACTGAAAGGATAATTTATCATTTTAATTTCTAAAAAATAGCAAGAATGGCAGATAACTCATTTGTTTTGTGTGTGTGTGTGTGTGTGTGTGTGCAGGAAGAAGAACGAGATGACAGTGAATTACCTGTAGTCGTCCCCCAGCAGCCTCCCGTCTCTCTCAGTCTCCTCTCCTCTGGATTGTGCGATGAAGACCCTCAGGCCATCCTGGACGAGCACCTCTCCAGGGTCCTAAAGACCCCAGGGTGCCAGTCCCCTGGCATTCCAGGCTACTCTCCTCGCTCTCGTTCCCCAGACCTTCACCTCCAGCAGGGCTCCGCCCCCAATCTCTTACCTAGCATGCACTGTTCTGTCCCGTCCAAGACGCCCGTGATGGCTCCCCAGCCCTCCACCAAGCACATCCATCACCACTACATCCACCACCATCACTCTGCTTCACCAAAAAGCAGGGAGGAAATGGAGGCCGAGGCGGCGCACCGAGTGGCGCAGTGTCTAGGCTCGTCCGGGTCAGATTACTGCTACCAGAGGTGCCACAACTCAGCCGATCTTCAACAAGGGTGAGTTCTGGAGGGTTCAATACATCATACGGTACTTATACATGAAAATATAAGCAAATACAGCTTAGCCTATTGGAGATCTCTTGGGCCTGATTTCCTTTTGCTATTGCGCTTGTCTAGGCGTACCAGCACGTTGTCTAAGCGTCCCAGTAACATTAGTGATGGAATGAGTGGTTGCAAGTCAAGCGAAGAAGAAAGCAGCTCACCTCTGCTCCCCAGAGATGGCATGGTCCGATCTCACAACGTCTGGCAGTGGATCCTGGAAAGTGAGAGGCAGAACAGGCACAAACCTCACAGGTGAGTCACGTGAGCACACTGTATAGCTATATACCTTGCAATATTATAGCATATTCACTCAGTGAAACAGGGAATGAGTCAGAATATTGGCACCAGACGACTGAGGATATTAAAAATACAGAAACTTAGAAGGCAAAGAATCAATGACGGTATACATGAAACAAGGCTTGGAATTTCACACTGGGATACGACACCCAGTAAAATAAAGGACAGGATCTGCTATAAAGCGTGAAGCACAGACATTGGCCGAAGAATTGAACCTGTTAAAGCAAAACACGAAATGGTAAAACTAACAAAGGAATATTCTCTACAGCTCTCAAGGCCTGAAGAAGACGCACCCAAGCGACTCGTCCTCCAAGACGCCCTTATGGGGTGGTGGAGGAGTAGGTGGTCATGCTCGAGCACATCATCCCGGTCACCCTTTCATCCAGGATCCCACTATGCCACCTCTATCCCCACCAAACACCCTCACCCAGCTCGAAGAAGCCTGCCGAAGACTGGAAGAAGCCTCCAAGCCCACTAAACAAAGGTATAGATTCAGCCGTAGAGATGTTTAATATTAACGCGCCTCATAGAGATTCATTTCGCATCATGATTTTCGAAGATATGGGAAAAATTTGGAAAATTTGGGAAGCGTTTTCGGGAAAGCACTGATTTCATTATTTCAGAGTGTATGCTGATAGCTGATAATTGCACTTGATGTAGTCAACCTGGTGTTGAATTTCTGAGTTGAAAATCAGAAAATACTTCATATTGGATAGGTGCAACCCCCAGCAGACTTTCTATTAGTTTAGGCAGAAATATTGACCAAAACACTGTGAGCCAAACCAACGGAACATCGACACTTTCTTGCAACGTCGTCTAGGTTCCAGAAGTGAACAAATGTCAGAAGAGATCCAGTTCACAGAAAAAGTCTGGTTCAGTGTTATTTGAAGCTCGGTTCTGTATTCTCGCCTAACGCATAACTCCATCTCTTAAACCCACAGACACTCAGCCTCCAGTCTGCAGAGAGAGAGAGTGCACCCGTCTCTTTTCTCCAACAGCAGCTCGCCTCTCATCAACCCTGCCCTGCAGATGGACGAGTACGTGTATTCATTTGATTTCATTTTTTTATTTAATCAGGCTGGCCTAAAGGATGAGGAATCTGGGTGTTTCTAAACCCACATCAAGTTTTTTTTAGTTTTAACAATCCCTGAAATATTTTTGTCACTCATCTCAGTGTTCTGTCGCGATGTTTGATGTCCAGCCACAGCCACCTGACAGCCAGCGTATACACACACACACACACTCTTCTGAGCTTTAATTGGCTGACCTTTAGCCAGCCAGCTGTCTCAGGGCGAACCATCGCCATCTGAAGCGGCGCTAACAAAGCCCTGGAAGTGAATGAAAAGCTTCACCGCTCTTTTGGGGGCTTGCCCTTTGGCCACCCCTGCAACACATGTTGGTCCAGGCCGGCCCTCTGAGCCTGCCACCGCACCACTGTGCACAGGTTGAGCTGGAGCGTCACGTTAGGATTTTGGGGGAAGGGAGGAGAAAGGCAGAATCGAAAGCCTGTCGGGGTCTCTTAGCGAGAGGTCAGATTAGTGAAAAGCCCAGACGCTGACACAAAGGCCCATCATCCATCAAACTCGGGAGGGCCCTCGCAGAGCCGTCTCGCGCTGCACAACAGCTCCCGCTGCCTTCAGACGCAACCTAATCACATGTTACGCTCGAGAAAAGGCTCCTCTCAGCCTCTGCTGGCTTGGCTTTCCTCATCAAGGACACACTTTCACAAGAGAAAACCCAACTCAGCATGAAAGTATATTTAAAAAACAAGATTATGTGAACTTTTGAGTTTGAGTGGCTTTCGAGTTTGAGTGGGTTACATTTACTCCGGTTTTACCACTGGAAATTTAACCAATATTACAGTGTATTGTCTACATAAAACATATAAAAATGTCATATACGATTATTTAATTACTTTTTAGGCTTAACGGCGGATATCAGTGCCACCTTCGGAGCTTTAACCCATCTGTATTTCTTCTCCAAAGGTGGAAGGAGCAGCGGCGGCTGAGTGCCGGACACTCCAGCGCCCACTCTGGCTCGGAGCTGGTGGTCACCTACTTCTTCTGCGGCGAGGAGATCCCTTACCGCAGACTCATGAAGACCCACAGCCTCACTCTCGGCCATTTCAAAGAGCAGCTCCGCAAGAAAGGCAATTACAGGTAAATTCCGTTTCTTTGTTTCAACAGATGCCTGTTTGCTCGGCGTGCACAGAGCTGGAAAAAAAAACCCTCTGTAATTAAGAGGAGTCGTCTGAGATGGGAAGCGCATCCCAATCAAAAGCATGGGGAGAAGTGGGGTAGGGTGAGGTGGGGTGGAGGGGCAGGTTGTGTTTGCGCACATGGATCTGGTCACATCAGCCCCCCGATTCCCACGCTAAGGCATTCTTAATAAGCATGGCTTTGCGGCCCAAACCCTATTATTTTCTGCCCACTGAGCTGCTGCGTTTGACAGCCTCTCAGATTCCTCCCAGGATTACATCAGCCGCAAGCCCTTCACAAACGCACATCTTCAGCATGGGCAGCGCTTTACAGGACCCAGGGTGCCTTTGAACTTGGACGCTAAACCTGAACGATCTCAAACAGAGGCTTAGGACATGTCTAGACAACGGTTGAAAATGCTTTACTTGCATGCTTTGGTTTCTAAATGTCCTAACACAAACGGCACTCAAACGCAACGATCAGTTAATTAGGAGGAACTATCTGCATATTTTCTGGACAAAAAACTAGATGAATTTGCAATTCATATTTAAAAACATCAAATGAATTAACACGTAAATTGGAATTGCAATATCAGTTACATTATCATAATAATAATTATCAGCTCATCCTACTTCTAAACAAAAACAGTACAGAAATTGTAGCGCAATCTGGGGTACGTTTTTGCTTTATCAGGTGACTTGACACGAAGCAAATCACCAGTGCAGCAAAATTTTAAGGGTTAATTCATACTCAGTGTGAATTACAGCCTGCAAATGTGTAATCTGTTGATATACTATTCAACGATACCGTCATTCACCAAAGCCATAAAAGCGGAAATCTATATTTCATGTACTTCATTTATTTCTATAGCTCTGCAAAACCAGCTTGCCAGATGATAGAGACCAGATGCGACGACAAACACGTTAAACGTTTTTTTTTTTTACTCTCGCCTTCTCCTTTTGCTTCTTCGTAGCTCTTACTTTCTCACTTCATCTTCGTTCTGATTCACTTTGCTCTGCTTAGCTTGGGAGGGTGTTTAATTCCCTCTGAGATGTGAGGATATGGAGGATAGGAAGCAGAACAGTGTGGTAGGAATGTAGAATAAAATGCTCATCTGTGTCAAGGTTACACAGCGATATTCCTAATCGAGACGTTACATACAGAATCCAGGATAGAATAGAAATCCAAACTACATCAGACTGAGCAAAGTGAGAGAAGTAAAAAAAAAGGGGGGTTTATACACATGCTGTTTGTGAGTTAGTCAGCTTTCACCCATAAACCCGAGCAGGCTGCGGAATTCCAGCGCTGCCCCACACATGGTGCGAGTCAGGCATTTTTCCATTACAAAGCCAATCATTAAATCTTCCCCGCTGATCCATGCTCCTTTTTAAAGAGACCTCAGATCATTAGGGGCTCAGCATAGAATAGGACCCCAACTGAACCTTCAGTGCTGTCTTTGTGCCAGGGTTATGTCACCTTTGACCTTTAGAACACCCTTGAGGTCACCGTGAAGCTCCCTGGGTTTACTGTCAAAAGGCCAAGGCTGCAGCGTGCGTTGCTCCAAACAGAGACTCCAACTCCAGAAACATTCAGCGCTTTTTTTTTTTTTTTTGCCATATTACAATTCTAGTTATGTCATCTGGAACTTGAGAGGTTTACACAACCTGGAGATTGCGTGTTCATCTTTGTATGTCTAGTCAGACCGAGCCTTATTAACTTGTGAGCTTAAAGGTTCCACAATGGCATCGGGACTAACTGGAAATAAAACATTGAAAATGTATATTCACCAGGCACTTTTTTTTTTTCTTCTTCTTTCGTCACAGGTACTACTTTAAGAAGGCCAGCGATGAGTTCGAGTGCGGTGCCGTGTTCGAGGAGATCTGGGAGGACGGCACGGTGTTGCCTATGTACGAGGGGAAGATCCTGGGAAAGGTCGAGCGCATGGACTGAGCACATCCAGCCATCCGGCGATCCAATTAATGTACGCCTTTTACCAGTTACCAAGCGCCAGGACAACAAAGGAACTTCCAATATCCAAACACCAGGAACTTCAGAAACAAGGCGAACAGACTGCTTTGGCACGAACCTGTGCCTTTTTTAAAGCTACCTAGAGTTAATATATTTGAAACAAATAAAAGACCAACTGGGATGTGATTGAAGGAACAATGATAACCAATGAAGATGAGCAGAAGACCATTTTTTCCTAACCACTCCGCCTTAGAAAACAATTTTGAGCCATTGCTCAGAAAGAAAAACCATTGAAGGTGCAGGTTAGTTCACTACACTGCAGTGGACGGCGCTTATAGCGCATCATCTGCTTTATCTATTGAACTCTGAAATGTCTATACATGCATATATACATACAAGCCTATGTGTATATATACATGTGTCCTTGGAAGATGTTTTTATGATCTTTTTTTAAAGTATTTATTGAACTATATTATCCCAATTTCCCTGACTCTCACGTCCACAGAAAGGACACGCTGCTTGAAACCATCGTTTCAGTTCATTTTTATTAGTAATGCAACACATACAGACTTCCCATTTCTCTTAAAATATGTTTCTGATCATTATTTGCTGCAGCGAAAGCTGCCTGTGCAGTAACTACTTCTTAAGAATTTCATTACTAGCCATTCGTAGGTTCTCATTGCCACTAAATTTCTATCAGTAAGTCACTGTTGTAGCTCACACCTTTAGCTGCTGAACTGTCCATAACGCATCGTCCTGCCTCTACTGAACGCTCTAGTATTAGTCAGGCAAGGCTTGTGACAGGATACCGAACATCTTAAAACATTCTATCACAATTCTACAATGACGCGACCTTCATGACCGAAATTATAGACGTATGGCCATCAATTCCAGAAAGCTCTTGTTGTGGTGCCTTTGTTTGTTGGAGGGTTTTTTTTTTTTTTGTGTGTGTGTGTGTCTGTCAAAATGAATCGTAAGTGTATTGGAAATTGTGATTGTATTCCAGTTTTGCAAATGCAATCCTAATTTAGGTTTTTAGAATATTGTTTCTATAATCTGAAATCACAATTGACATTGAAATTTTGTTACATTTGCAACTTGCTTGTTATGTTTCACAAAAATACAACTCTGGGATTGTTACTAACAGCAAGCTGAAGGCACCAAAAATTCAAAACAAAAGAAAAAAAAACCCTGCAAATTAGCTGGTATTGATGGCATTGCAATTGCCGTATGGATCACAACATCTATACATTACAGCTACACACGATCAACAGTCAGTGCAAACCAAACTATGTGGAATATCATTTTCATATGGTAAGCATCTGAAATAATGTTACAAGTTACAAATGTCAGTGTTGTGTAATTCATAAAATTATGAGGATCCCTTTGCATAGTGTATGATTACTTTTGGCAGGAGTTGAACTCCATACATTGTAAAAATGTCTGCCACTTCATAGGTCACAATCACAGCTTATACGCATACCACATTTTAAAAGATAATCTCATAGGCTTATATTTTAGAATGATCCATTGTGAAGGGGGTAAGGGGGGGCACTAAAGTTTATTTGATATCAGTGCAGCACCTGTGCCTACATGGACCATTCCATGTGCTACCCTGTTTCAGGGTGTTATATTCCCTTGGTTTTTAGAAGGGCTTTATGTTTTGAAACACTTTGTAAGCTTTTAAATAATATCATTTACTTTGTTTTGTTTACTTCATTTTATCAAATCTGTAAATTATACATTATACAAAGAGTTTTCAGTTAAAGATTTTACTTTGAGCTATAATTATTGTAATTATTAAAAGATGTAGCCTTTATTATTAAAGTTTTATATTTTTCAAATTAAAGAAAAAGAATCGTCATGGCTTTCATTTACCTCTTCTAGACACATTGTATGTGGTGCTGCTTCTATCCTCATCTCAAAACTGTAACTGTTAAGAAAGTCCAAAAAAATAAGTTATACGTCATTGTGGTTCTGTGAACTGCCAGGGGCAATGTCACACAGAACCTTGTTGTCACTGGTCCCAAATGACAAGGAACCCTGGCAGGTATCTGGTGTTTATAGTAACACAGTTACCTACATAACTAGTGTTCTTTTTTACCCCTCTTCTAACCATTAGGGGTGGTCTGAATAACCTGGGTAACATATTCCATAGTGTCATGAGGAACACCTTAGGACTAACGGAAAAGATGTGTGGGGAGACAGGTGTGATGCTCTCACCACTGGAAATCTGGAGAAAGTGGATGGTGACGTCCAGGTAGCAGCGCCACCTGGTGTGGCATTCCACTATCTAATGCTCATGAGAATGAGAAATTCCTCATAGTGTGGCATGTCACAACAGGAACTGGCCGTCTAGCCCCTCTATAGGGCATGGTGATGATGTCCAGCAGCCAGTGGGCCAACCTCTGGTTAGACAGATGCCAATTTACAGAATATATTTGGAGTGCATATGACAGGCTACAAATTCATGACATTATACAACTTCATACCAGCCATATCCCAGCCCTAGTATATATATATATATATATATATATATATATATATATATATATATATATAAAAAAACATTTAAA
>JAQQZU010000036.1:24581180-24594623 GCA_030068025.1 Parauchenoglanis punctatus | reverse complement strand
GCCCTAGTATATATATATATATATATATATATATATATATATATATATATATATAAACAAACATTTAAACAAAGGCTTGTCCTTGGAGTTCAGATTGTATTTGTGCAAGCTGAGGTTTCGTTTTGGCCCTAAAAAAATAACTGCAAACACATCTTATTCAGTCAAGAGCAATTAAAAGACAGCTTAATTAAACATAAATACACTACATTTTGTTGGGCATTATTCCATTTTTTTAAATAGTGAACAAAGCAGGCATGAATGTAGTAACTTCTTATTGAATATCTATTATATAACAACAAAACAACAACTAATGGTGCACAAAGAATATCAGACTTCATGCCCAGTCTGTTAATGCTTCTTTTCCTAGTAGGGGTTGCAGTGCAACAGACTTAAAAGCTCAGTCCAGACCTTTCCCCAGCCACAGATTCCAGATGTTCACAAGTCAACTATGAGATGTAATATCTCCATTGGGTCATGGGTCTGCCATGGGGTCTCTGTCCAGTGGGACATGCCTGTTACAGCTCTAGTGGGAACTGACCAGGGAATATCCTTGTAAGGTTCCCAAACCTCTAAACAGGCTTCAATATGGAGGCGCAGCAAGCTCCAGATCATCCACAGAGCTGGCGTCTATGAACCGATTTGAGAATCTGATGCCCAATGTCTTGTCTAAACATTATCATAAGGTCCATACTGCATACAGAAAGGAACATGTTACAGGTTCATCATTGCAAGGTCAATGAACACAAAATTAGATGCGATGACCTTGGTGAGAGATTGCAAAATCAACCACAAAGTCACCCCAAAGCTATCTGGCTACTAAGGCATATAAAGTGAGTTTATCACTACAGCATGCAATTCCCAAATTTAGTAAAAAAAAAAAAAAAAGGGGCACTTTACGGAGATACAAATTTTTGCCATTCTACACAGAATCCCCCAAAAGGCCATAATAAGCCTTTTAGGCCACCAGATGGATGCCAGTCATGATGCTGTGGTGTGCTGCAATGGCTAACACATACTGTACACCTTTAGCATAGCCACTTGGCACTATCTAGCAGTCCTTTATCTCCAGCATCAGGCATTACACCAGATCCGGTTAATGACGTGCATGCTGACCACAGAACTAGGCTCATGTGTAAGGCTAGGGGCTGTTGAGCACATTTTCATGCTTGATTTTATGGGTGTGAGTATAATTTACCTCATAACTATCTTTCATTTGGCTTTTTGCAACACAGCAGTAATTTGGTTTCGGTGAGCTTGTATCATTTATGGCCATCAATATGGACATGCAGTATCTTGTTAGTTAGCAAAGCTAATCAAGCTAATTTGTATATAGCAGTGAAGTTCTGAGCAGCTTCTACTTTGTGCTAGACCACCAGGCCCCCTCAACGACGAGAGAGATGCTGAGTACTGAAACTGTTACAAGTAGAGAAAAGTGGAGAACATTGATTTAGAAGAAGGTGGAGTTTAACATGTGGTCTTTCTCCAGAACATCAGTTATTTCTTGAGTCCATTTAGCATAGTCATTGCAAACAGGCTAGCGTGAGCGTGAGGTTTCCAGAATGCCTCCATCTCTCCCTCTCTCTCTCACACACACACTCCTTGGGCTGCATGCACCCTGGTTGGCACAATTGTGCATTTGCACCTTTGTAGATTTTGTGGTCCTTAAATCAGGCCTTTCATCCCTGCTGTTCTCCATTAGCATATTTAATTGCCAGGTAAAAATCATTTGTTTACAATCCGTGTAATTATTTGATTGTACAGTAACCATGAGGAATCGGAAGAAGATAGCGAGAGCGGAAGAGGGATGAAACGAGGGAGTGCTGGAGAACGAGAAGAAAGCGGAGCTCAGCAGCCAAAACAACACATCAAAGCATGAGCCTTGATGCCGATTTCATATGGCATTAATGGTTCATGAAGGAAAGAGATTGCCTTTAGGAACAGCTCCCTCATAATCCCACCAACAATCTCAGTGCAGCATAAACATTAAAAGAGGGAATGGAAAAAAATTGAACCCATCTCTCCTAATCCTGTCAACAATCACCAGTGAATGCATAAACATGGGAAACTTTTGCTGAAGAAAGAAAAGTAGAGAAAAACAAAGAGACGGAAAAAGACAGAAGGGGGTTGGAGCTGTGTGTTTTAATAGTTATTAAAAATTATAGCTGTTATATAAATAACTCTTAAGTTTAGGTTGTGGACATTCGCATCATTAGCAGAATACTAATCGTGTTGTCCTTTAACTTCATCACTCATTCGCCCATATACACTTGTGCCGCCAGTGGTTTAGTGCATTCAGTAGGTCTCCCTAGCTTCATGACTTTAGCCTTGTGGTTACATTTATGGCTTAGAATTACATTTATGGCTCCATCTCTACATAACACTGCCCTTTTTTCATTTAAAAAGCTCACAATGCATAAATCAGAGGAGCCTACGGTGCCCACCTATGGTCTAGCAGTAGCATCTATGCATTTTTACTCCTTCCTACAGCGACACAGGAGACACCTGAAAGCTAGACTTTACATGACATAACAAGGATAAAATCCATCCAGCAGAATGAAGGGAAAAAATGCAGGATGTGAAAGACGTGCATTTGCTTTCCACCACAAATTTGAACAATGCTGATGAATTCGTTTAAGTCTTTTGGGCCCATATTTAAAACTTATAGTTGAAAGCAGCTTACACTTGGTTCAGTTTTGACCCACAATGAAATAATGGACCTTTTTGTGCCTTAACTGAAGTATATTCAATATAGTTCAACTATATGCAAGTACCTTACCTACTGAACACAATGAAAGCTGGTGAGGCAGTATATATTGGTCTTTATTTACTCAGGAAATTAAATGAGCTCATGTGAAAAAACAAAGCTCAGACACATCACTGAATCCAGCATGTAAAATCTTACCAAGTTAAAGAAGTTTCAGTAAAGCTCTTTACACATGCTGTATCATTAAGAGTCATTCGTATCATTCTTTGTATTATGGGATGTTTGGGGGGGATTTACTGTTTTCTGATTTTTAAAAAAGTGTATCATATTAATATTAAATATCAATATTAGATAAATAGTGACTGACATTAAAGCTCAAACAGCTTTACCTTTAAGAGAAGGCTGCATTTAGCTATAGCAGCTAGTTCTCTCTCTCTCTCTCTCTCTCTCTCTCTCTCTCTCTCTCTCTCTCTCTCTCTCTGTCTGTCTGTCTCTGCTCTCATCTTTTTATTAAATTCTTCAGCTGTGTGTGTTTAGTAATCCAGAATATTTGTTCATTCAGTCATCTTTAGCAACTGCTTTATCTTGGTCAGGGTTGCAGTGATACGGAGCCCATCCAGTTAGATTAAAAAAATGTCTTGATTGAAAACAGTATTTCACCAGCATGAAAACATTACTAGCCTGAGATTTGCGTATGTTGTGCACCTGATCATTTACTAGGTTTTCACTCTTGACTGTAAAAAATGTTAGCGTTTAATGTTTAATATTTTAAGTACAAAATACTATTAGCGTCACCAAGAAGCTGAACTGCTTCTGGGTCAAAGCCATTCAAAATAATGGAACAAATGGCATGTCTCATCTCATTTTTAATAACATGCATGATTATGTCGAGGCAAGCTTTTACATCATACTTTCATTTTGACTTTTATATTTTAAAATGCATGGATCTTTCCAGAAAACAATATTTCTTATTTGCTGCATATGGCTACGGATCAAAGCTTTGAATTTAACGCTGATATAAGATCTACGGTTACAGAAGCCAAACACCTATCTTGAATTACCTTCTTGGATCGAGATGAGATAAATGCGTTTCAATTAAATTTATTAGTTTGGCCCGATTTACGACTCATAACTGAGGCAAAATCAAATCTAAGACTACAGCAGAGCAGCCAAGGGGTAAGGATTTTGTTCAAGGGGGTCTTTCTGACTGTCCTGTGATAAGAACTCAGAACTTTATGGTCACTAGTACTGAACCTCAGATACCAATGCTTTGGAGAAGCATTAGTGTCGAAAATATGTCATATAAATTGCTATAAGCACTAGTGAAAGGACTGCAAGTATCATATGTGTAAATCCAGCATATAAGATCTGACACATTTGTCTGTAGTGAAAGAAGAATAGAAAACCTATTTAATTGAAACTCACTTATAAATGAACCTAATGAAGGTTGAAATCCATCAAGAATGCAAACGTGCTTTGGTATAAATCTATATAACTTCTTTTAGGGACTAATTTTTCAGAGTAAAGAGAATTTTCTTTTTTTATACAAAAATATATTTTAAACATTCCATGTTAGTCGCATATGCACAACAGATCCTGCCCCGCATACCGGTCTTCTCATAAATCTGTGAACATGATAAACATGACACCATCATCATCAGTGGTCCTTGTTTACCGAATCTATTTTTTGTTTTCTTCTGTATTCCATTTAAAAACCATCTTCCAAGCAATTGTTTCCTTTCTCAGCGTTTCTCTGTCTTCCCAGGCCAAATATGGAGTGGGTGTGCATTCTTCTATGATTATTTTCACAAAATGCCCCCTCACCCCCCCCTCCAAGCAGGCTTGCGTACTCCCATCCCTGGCCGGATTTGGTCACTTTTTGCCTTAACCACCGTAAACAACAAGAACAATTTATCTGGCAGGAGACATGTTTACTGAAGCGGAGCCACAGCCATTTTTAGCCGCCTCTTTTCGTTCGGTTAGCGCGGCATTCTCTGATCTCGGTATTATTGGATGTTCCCCTGTGGTTGCTGTGGGTTCTGCGTTCTTCCCCATTGTTCTCAAAGCAGCACGGATTCAGAGAATTTCGTCTTCGGCTTGTAGATTCGATAACAGGATTTTTATGGTGTAGAAAGTCCCACATTCCAGTCGGACCCGCAACACAGAGCGCTTTGTCACGAGATCGATGTGTTTGGCCTGGGCTGACATATACTTTCGCGTTCGATGCCCCAGTTACGGCTGGTTTTGGGTACTGCAAACTACAGAGGCCTTCGAATGGCAGTAATGCCGTCGTAAGACCACACAAACTCAGTGACTTCGGTGCTGGTCAGAGCTAGTTTGTGGTGCTGCTTCAGCAATTTCTGACCAGGCCTTTAAACTGCGAAGGGAATTTATACATGTTTTGTTTGACTTGCTTTTTTGCGTGTCCTCTTGTGCACCCCATGATATGCAATGCACAATTTAGTTCTCCCCCCGAGCCAAGTATAACTTTCCATAACACAAAAGCAGTTGCGTATTTTTCAAATTCCTAACTTTGATGTGGTCAGGATGAAGTCTTCTTCTAAAAACCACCCCTTTCTGGATGACAGGCTGGGCGTTGGACCATTTGTGAGACATGTCCCTTGATAGATGAATCACGAAGCTTGCAGTCAATGCTGAACTATCGCTGTATTTCGCTTCTTTACCCAGGAGTTAATGAATGAGCTAGACTCTATCTAGACTCTTGCTTCCTTTTTTAAAGAGATTTAACATGTATGGTGTGTCTCGTGTTGGGTGGCACCGTTTTGTGCATGCCTACTCCACCACAGAGTGGCTTCCCCAGGCAGCCATTGGGTCTGTGGTCTTACCACTCCTGGTCTGGCTTTCGGCCATACACCGCTCCTCAGCATATACACACACATTCCCATTCAGACCACAGGTTGCTCGGGTAACCTACAAAACCTGCCCTTCTGAACCTTGTTTTATTTATCCAAGCTGTATAGTATCTATGAATGCTACCATTTCCCTAATGATGTTTAATGGCAGGTGGGATGGAGGCTGGTCCTTCATGTAAGCCCCTAAAGCTTCTTTTATGAGTCACAGTAAGTAAACTTCTGAGGTCACTGGTAAATGCTAAGAAAATATAAGTGCCTTTATTTGCACCATGGACCTCACAAGTGCTTGTGGCTTTAAGTTCGGTGGTTAGCCTTATGGCCCAATCAAAAAATAAAATCTGCAAAAGCCCACCTAGTATTGTCTTTAGTTTTGCTTGTCTATGCTTTCTAATCATAGGAAGAATTAGCATGGGGAACATAATGTTGAGGCATTGGTGAGCTCTGATGTCTATTGCGCAAACTGCATGGTTAATTATCACACGTTTGCTTCAAAGAACATTGATTAGCTCAGTAGTATTATTTGTACATAAATAGGATCACATAATAGCAGATATAAGCTTCCTTTGTTAGTTACATTAGCCTTGTAGCTCCAGAGCAAAACTTATAACACCAAACATGTCTTGGCTGATCGACTAAATGTGGTTACCAGCCCAGTTTCTGGGAACATTTTTGCTAATCCTGTAATCTATCTCACTGAATTCAAACCATCAGCTAATTATCAGCAGGAACTTAGTGCTGGTTACGGTTTGCTAAAACTCATGAAAACTGAACGCATATGAAATATCCAAACCTGAGACTGAGGCTTTATACATGCATAATTTTAGTGATCTTACTGTGTTCTTTGCCTGATCTTGCAACCAGACAGAAAACTAAGAAAGCCTGTGTGATAGAAGCCCAAGGTAGATTACACAGAAAGAGCTAAACATCACTGGCTAAAGTTTAGAACTTGTAATTAAATTAGAATCACTTTAAACTGACATTAAATGACGGATAATCACGCGGCTGAGACAGTTCATTGAGAAAAACATTTAAACAAAGACTTAAAGAGGCCTTTTGTTTATAGTTTCCAAAATCTCCCCTGAGCACCTGGGTGCGAGAGCTTTTATGGGTTCCCAGCACTAACTCCGAACACACATGGACCTAAAGCACATCTTTATTTTACCAATTTTTTATTTACCACAATCGCACCTGTTTGAAATTGGGCTTCACCAAAAAAAAAAAGATCCAGCTGTAAGCCATTTCATCCAGCACCCACCAGCGATAAACGAATGTGAAAGCCCAGTGATTCAGCTAATGAATAATATATCTCACTTGCACTAAGTGCATTTTAATGGTGAGAAAGCCTAAACTGCATGCTTACCCTGATGTGGAAGAGACACAATGTGTTGGTGTTGCGGTAAACAGAGGAGAAAGAGAACAGTCATAGCTGGAGGGAAAGAAACAGTTAGCCACCAGAAATCGAATAATTCCATGCCAGAGTGGCCTCCTCTGTTTTAACTGCTGTTAAAGACTATTATTCAATCAGCCGATCATGTGGTAGCAATGCAATGCATAAAATCATGCAGATGCAAGTCAAGAGTTCAATTATTGTTCACATCAGACATCAGAATGGGGGAAAATGTCATCTTAGTGACTTGGTGGCATGGTTTAGGCTGAGCTATGGAGTTTACACAGAATGGTGCAAGAAAAACAAAATCCATCCGGTGAGCAGCAGTTCTGCAGAGAATGCCCAGTCTGGATTGACCTAACAGTTTTAACCTTTGGAAACCTGAAAGGATTTACTGTAGCATATGTCTTTACCAGAAAAGAATCAGAAACTATTTTGATCGCAATCTGATATTGAAACACATTTATTTATTCGCCGTTTCCACAGACGCTGTAATATATCGGCACCTATTAAAGAAGCAAGACGGCCGCACCATCTAAATCCAATTCCAACCTCTGAACACACATTTGTCGTGGTTGTACATTTAGAGATTATCGGCTCACATATCATCTTTTGACATGCACATTAGTGTACCTGATAAAATGGCTACTAGGCCTATAAATTGATACAAGAATCATTTTACATTAAATGTACAGTATTAGTGGCTTTTAAAGGTCTTGCCATTTATAAGGTTCGTTCCATTGCATTCGTTGTAGTTTCAACAACAATTATTCTAAAATTTATTGGCTGTCTCATGTGACTGGATCAGGAAAAGAAGGAAAAATAAAGCTTCCACTTTCGTACTTTTGTTACACCACATGTGGCTCTGTGGTTCTTTGTGATGATAATGGAAAAGTATGCTAAGCTCTAACAGGGACAACAAAACATTGAGAGAGAGGGAAAAGTGAGAGAAACAGAAAGGCATATGGTCCTGGTTTGGTGGTATGATTAGAGGCAGGCTTGCATGTTCTCTCTGACAAACAGGAAGTAAACACTCATAACTGTGTATGTTCCAGTTCCAGTGCACATGTTTGAGATATATATACAGTAAATGTATGTACGTGTGTGTGTGTGTGATATATCTGTCTCTTATGTAAGCAAGTCCTACAAAATTCAAATAATCACATGCCTTTTGAAAATTTTGATCACTATAATTTCATAACTCTCAGCTTCACGGTCTTTCACATTTTTGCTATTTTGAGAATGTTAAATAGATAAACAACTATTTAATTCGCATACACAAGTATGGTCGAATCTTTTCCAAGCACTTACAGATTTTGCCAAACAACAAGCGTCCCTGGGTGAAGAAGCTATACAATCACTGCAAGCCATTCTTTTCACTTCTTTACTGCTTAACATTAAATACTGGCTTTAGTTACACAACATAACAGTGAATGAACTGTAGCAAAGCCAGTCAGCTAGCAAAAAAGCACCCACATGTTAATGTTAGCCAGGTAATTAGTTTGTTTAGGTCCAGCAGTTGCTAGCTGATGTAGCCAGGTTTGCTAGCAAGCCAGCTGGTGTTAGGTGAGCTATTTTGTTGCATAAACTAAACCTTGGTCCACATTCAGTGTTAGCATGTTCTGAAAGCCAGACCTGAGTTTGTTGGCAAACACACAAGATTAGCTCATTTGCACACCATGAAGTGGTTTACATAAACCTCTACAGTGACTGCATCTTACTCCAAACATTCATTGTGTCACAGAGAGTGAAAGCTTTTCCCAAGGAAAACCCAACATGCAGTGCACAGCAAAGTTCCAGCTACAGCAGAGACTCACCTTGGCTAGTCAGAGATGACAATCATGATGGCACTGATGGTATAATTAGCATGAAATTTGAAGCTTTAGGAGCTGATCTGTTTAACCAGAGTGTACAGATGAGATGGTGAGAGGGTAGAACAGACTAAATGATTAAAGCACTGCTGCATCACTCTCTTTAGGTAGAGATGAAGTGTGGAGTGCCTGTGAGGTTACAAACTTCAACATTCTGAAGCTTGTGGCCAGAAAAGTGTAGAGGATAACAGATGTTTTTTATCCATGGGCAGAGCATCCATGGGGTCAGGCTACTTGCTAGCTAGCTACTGTTTGCATTGATTACCTGCAATCCTTTGTTCTGATTATATCTGTTATTGCAGATATTTGTCTGATTTATTGTTTTCCATTTTGTTCCCCATTGCTGCACTCTCCAAACTAATGACAGCTATCTTTTGGTGCGATTTTTGTTCAAAATGCTCCAAATAGTTCAAAATTTGGTCCACGGTCTCGAACGGAACCCGTTTCTTGTTGGTGGAAAAGGTGTATCATAGACCTTTTATATAACATTACGTTTTTGTTAACGGTTTCATACATTACCCACAATGCCATTCAACTGCCAGTGATAGTGGCACCAGTGGGATTTATCCCTTGCTTCACCCACCTAAAGAGAGTGATGCAGCAGTGTTTTAATCTTTTTTTAGTCTTTAGTTTGTCCAGTTTTCTCACTTCTTCACCTATACACTCCACACATACAGATCAGCTTCATCTTTCATGCTAATATCATTGTCGATGCCATTGTGCTAACTAGTCGCGCACAAATATGTCATAGAGCTGCATTGCATTCTGAAACTTGTGCAGTCCACTGTTTGCTGTCTCCACTACTTACAAGCAAATTAGCACCAGAAACACAAAATACACCACAAATATTTCAGGACACACATTTTTAATATGTGTTTGGGTGGAGGGTTCCTTTAAAATCGGTAGCCAAATCGAACTATTACAGTATAATCAAGTTCATGAATGGCTGATCAATTGTAAGTGCTGTTCTTGCTGACCAACTTACACCTGTCTCTCAGAAGAATCAAAATATTACTTAGCATTTGATGGTTTAGGGCCCTGCTTAAGATCCTAACTGATTCTCTGACAGTCCTCTGAGTCCACAATGCTAACATGGTTCGGAAGGGAACTTACTCTTACCATGCTGTTTAATGGGAGAACCTTTTTATAGAGTGTCTGGTAGTGTTTCCCCACCCACCCTGCTGTAGATGTCAACCCTCAGTGGGGTGATATGCACCATAGTCTCCACTTCTACAGCACAGTGCTGACGGCATTGTGGCTTTGTGATGCTGCAAAGACGAGAGAGACGATAAGGTCGCAGAAAGAAAGAAAGGCTTGAGTTGTCACAAAGGGCACTTTATTTGTCCTGTCTCAACTGTGAGTGTACATGGAGAAATTCGAGGTACTCTCTCTCTCTCTCTCTCTCACTCTCTCTCTATGCCCCCACTGTGAAGCTCAGGCCCCTGAGCCATGTATTTGAACTTCAGTGAAAATGCACTCTTACTTGTGGGGACCTGAAATGGGAGTTTGGTGGGTGTCAGCGGGAAGCTTTCAGAAGTGTTCAGGCTTGCCTCCTGTACCTTGTGCTATGTGCTTGATGAATCAATACACAGGTTAAAAATTGGCTGCCAGTATATATATATAAAAAAAGAGTGGGTATATATAGGGGTGACCAAGGCTAGCTAGTTCCCCTGTTGTCAATCTTATCTGTATGCATGCTAATAACTAAGCATATTTAGCTATCTATTTTTAGCTACTTCCATGACAACCCACAGATGTTAACACTGGCCAACTAGCTATACTTAAGACCATATTTTAAAAATGTATATTTATTTAGCTATTTATATTTAGCTAGGTATTTATATTTAGCTAACATACTCAAACAATGGCCTCTTGGTAGCTAATAGCAAGCTGATGCTAGCTAGCCTTAGCAAACCATGTGAATATTTTTCAATTTGTTTATATCAGGCAAGTAATTATGATAACTGTATGACACAGTGCAACTTTAATAATGGACCCTCGATATTGCAACAATATCGGATTCTGTATTATAATATTGGTTCTCAATAACACCGCTTGCTACGTTGCACACAGAAAATAATGATGCCAGCCATACTCAAATAGACCTTCTCAGATGCAGATTCAGTCATTCCCTCTCTCTTTAGCCTGTATCAATGCCTTTATTAATAAACTAACTAATTAGTTTACCAGTTTTTAACCACATCATGTAGGTTTTCAGGCAACTAAAACATGGGATTGACAAACACATTGCAGCTTTCACTTGCCTGGTGGTCTAGCTAATGAGTTTGTGATTTGCTGACCCCTGCAGAGTCTCTGATTCCTTTCACGTGTTTATAGTCTTGAGGTCCAAAGCAAATAGAGGTTTTCCTCTGAGCAGATTTTATTGACAGCTGCCAGTATTACAAGAGCACTTTACATTTTCTGACTTTACGGATACAGCTTTCAGTATGAGGCGTACTTATCAAGATATATATATATATGGTAAATACTTGATCTATCAGGCATAGACAAGTTCCCTCGTGAATCCATTTTTTTACAAGCTGTAATATGAACAAAAGAGTAGCTGATGTTGTTTGGGGCTGCAAATATGTTAATCGAGCATTTTTGCAAACATCTAAATTTGGTCCTGTTGGCCAAATACCTTTATTCTTGTGTTTAGTGGGTATAAGATATGATGAAAATTTGTATTTATTTTATTGGAGAAATGTAACTGTTACAGCAACATGATAGTAATGTGAGATGGTAGATACATTAATATAAATAAATTTAACAGTAGTAATGTAAATATGACAAAAATATTGGAAAATGACAGGAAATGGGCAAAAATGCCAAAGTACTTCCAAAGTATTTCAGAGGATTGTTCATTTGCATTTTTCTTTCAAAATTACAATCAAATCTATTTTAGCTATTACCCCTTTTTAACCGTTTTATTTACTCTTCTCACTCCCTTTTTTACATTTTTATTTTACAGATTACTGTACGCTTTTAGGTTACCTTTTTTTAAAGCATTGTGTGAGAAAAATTTAAATAAAGAGTTGAAAAATGGGTGTGTCCCTGAAAAAAGATGGCTGGTTCCACAGAGGTTATATAAATACAGGTAATAGTGTATTACCAAGAATTCAAGGCCGGTTCAGACGTGTCGCCTAAGCCAAAGACGTGGGAAAAGGTATTAACGTTCATGTACTACAGTGCCAAACTGGAGGCCATCTTCAACACGTGTCCATAGGAAAACATAAGCTGCATGGGAAAACAATTATCAAGTCATGTTTTTCATTATGCTGGAAGGCATTAAAAGTTTATAGATATTAAGAGCCCACATCATCGTAACATTATTAAGTTTCAGTATGGGAATAACTACAGCATGACCTATTTCCAGGAGCAAAACAAGCAGTAAAACGAGAGAGATGAACATATAAGGCTCTCGCAGTTGCCACAAGTAGAGACGTTTCTTTGATGTGCAGTGTATCAAAGGATTACCAATTTAGAACTGTTTGAACTCCGTCGTATCTTCTGTTCTCCTTCAGCGTGCTTTGTGAAACAAGCAAAGCATGAATTTCAGAAAGCGCTTGCTTTCTTCACAGATGCGAAGGCTCTATGTGATGTAGCATGCCACATCTTTCAGAAATGATTCATCTTCCTTTCTGAGCAAGCGTCGTCTTTTCATTAGCCTCGGCATCAAGCTTTGGAGTGAGTCCAAAAAGAAAGAAGAAACAACGTGGAACAATGGAGGACAAACGAAGCCAAAAGGCCAAACTAGCCTTCCCTCTTGAAAATGTTGAAATTAGCGTCTCAGATGGGTAAAGAAAATGAAAGGACTTTTAAAAAAGGCTTGAAATGTCGAGAATGGTGTAAAAAAAATTTGCAGGAGATAAGAGATCAGAAGGCGACTTTGGTGCCACTTCAAAGCACTGGGTTTGAGAAACTGGGTTAGCCGGCGAGCTGATACACCGGAGTGGTGTGTTTTTAGCCAGCAAGTTTGAGAATTAGCAACACGCAAGGAGGTTAGTTCAGACAAAGGTTATTCAAGGCAATGGGTCAACGCCAAGCTAACTTTTTTGGGCCGTCTCCACATCTGACAAGGCGTTTCTCGCTCTTGATATGGCCGAACGATGGCCGGGCTTTGAAGTGAACGCTAGCCGCTAGAGCTGTGGGAGCTTCTTCTCTTTATTGGGGCCTGTCAGAGGCATGCTGCGCACCACAGCTAGCTTTAACTCATTAAAACCTAACACACACAGCACACACTGACAGAGCACACAGAGAGAGAAAGCACTGAGAGACAGATCTGTCATCTTGTCTCTAAACTGGTCAGGATTTAATATACCTGGGTGACTGCATGTGGGACGCTTTTTTTTTTTTGTGTAGTCACAAGCCAAAACTTTCCACCTATCATGTTGGTAACATCAGATATTTTCTAAGGTTTGTGTTATTTTCATTAATCTCTTAATCTATCAGTCAATTCATCCATGGATCAGTTATCAATATCAGTATATATATCAAAGTTAGATTTATTATGGAGTTTAATTGAATGGGTTTAATTCATGTCTCATTCATTTAAAAATAAGTTAGCTTACAATTGTGGATTGTGCATATATATATATATATTGTGCA
>JAQQZU010000036.1:24541479-24554205 GCA_030068025.1 Parauchenoglanis punctatus | reverse complement strand
GTGTGTGTGTGTGTGTGTGTGTGTGTGTGTGTGTGTGTGTGTGTGTGTGTGTGTGTCTGTGTGTGTGTCTGTGTGTCAAAAGTTTGGAAACACCTTTAAAGAAAAACATTGAATTAGAAGGTGTTTCCTAACTTTTGACACACATATATATATATACATGTGTGTGTGTGTGTGTGTGTGTGTGTGTGTGTGAGTGTGTGGTTGTGAATAACTCTAGGCAAGTTAGATCATTTGTAATGAAACATATAAAAATAATATCTCCATTTAGGCACAGACAAAATACATTCATACGTTCATTAATTTTGTATTGTTGTGTTGGAACCAGAGTCTATCTGCCTGCTGGCTTGTTTCAGAGAGTATCCAAAAAATACGAATCTGTGAGGCTGCACTGCTACCTGTTGGATCGCTGTGCAGCCTACAAAAAGTACATCAAAATATATTTTTATACAAACACTCACAATCACACCTATGGGCTATGCATATCTGCATGTCTTTGGACTATGGGAGGAAACCAGAGCACCTGGAAGAAACCCACACAGGCACAGGGAGACCTATACAGAGCACTATAGTATATGATGCTATATACAGTATACTATAAATAGCAAGGCATACACGTTCACATGCTTACTCACATGAAGGGGGAATTTAGAGTCATCAATCCACCTACTGGCATGCTTTTGGGAGGTGGGAGGAAACTGGGGAACCTGGAGGAAACTCATGCGCCCACGGGGAGAACGTGTGAAACTCCAAACAGAGCACTACCCAAGCTCAGAATCGAACCAGGGAACCAAGGACTGTACCACCCCTGTTATATATATTGTATTGAAGTTTTTTTTTTAATTGTACGCACAATATGTCTTATTTAATACTAAGAATTTTAGATTTGTGTTTATTATTGGATGATATTATGTGGGTGGTGGAGCATTTAGATCACTACTGTACAAAAGGCTAAACAGTCATGACATCAGCGTCATGAGCTCCTGAGCCAGTTGCAGTAAAAGAAGTGATAAGACGGCTCAAGAGGTCAGGAAACGAGGTCATTGTGGTTGCTAACCACAACCTCAGTGTACAATGTGAAAAGGGGATTTGTTAATGTTAATTTGAAGGCTTCTCTTGACCTGTCATGAAACTATCACAATGAAAACAATGTTCATTCATTAGCATGTGTCTTTAAGACATCCTGTTTTTAGCACTTAACTTATACTTGGGGATTGCTGTCTAAAAATAACATGAAAAAAGTCTTAGCACACAAATGACAGTTTTCTTTTCTTCATCCTTCACTCGTAACACCCACGCAAAACCTCTGTGTAAGCATTACACACACACAGACGCAAGCATGCACGCACACAAAGCCCACATCATAGCTAAAAATAACTGCACACAGGTGTTTGCTTGTTTTCACATTTGCTTAAACACATTTCAGGAAACAGAGCTGACATTTTTAAATCGGTTCCCTAAAGCCCGAAAGCAGATCATTGAACTGTATTAGAATATTTACTAGTTAAAGAAAGCTACTCAAATTCATGGGCCTCAATCTGAGAATGAATAAAAACAGTTTGGTACCATTCTTATACACACTTAGTTTCCAGTTTACTAGCAAATACAATAAGCACAATAATTATAACTTGTGACTCATTATATTATTAATAACTCAAAACCTGTTAGCAATAGAGGCATAATTTCTGGACACAAGGCCAATGAAATGACGTAGCTTAAGAAAATGCATCATCTGTAATCATTAAAGATGTGGCCCACAATATCTCTCACTTTTAGAAATCTGACTCCATATTCATGGCCCCATAAGAACACCACTAACTTCCTGTGGTGACTTCTGAGTATTTAGAATGTAAGACACCATGGTTTTCCTGCTCTCTACCAGTTTTCATGAGGCTCATACTAATATTTCTATGTCTAGATATTATTAAATATTTCAGGGTTCTGAAAAAGTATGAAAAGATTACAATTAATCTGAAATATTGCAGATCCCAAATAACAAATACAAAATGTAGATATAGTGGTGTGATGCAGCTCATCATGGTGCATAGTTTTTACTACCACCCTGAGATCGACTACTTTCCCAAAACGACACGTCCTGAAGTGTTTTAATCCTGTATAGTACTTTTTATCCATTTATAGTTACAGTACATTTGAACTGCTATATTGAACTGATATAGAAATGCTAACATATTAGAGCGATTAATATCAGCCCGAACTATTGTCAGTGCTGCTTTTATAGGAAATTAATAATACCAGTTTATATAACAATATATCAGTATATACATAATATATATATTATTGTGGACGTTTTGACAGATAAAACGTCTATTAAAACCTTACAGGCAGCAGGAAGGAAAACAAACATGTGCAGCTTGTGGTGACCCAATACCTTTTTTTTTTTAATTTGTCACCCGTCTGTATGCGCATGCATCTTTAAAGTGAATATGTGTAAAACTATAATGGATATACAGGATGCTGGGCTTCATATCTACTTCCTGCTGTGTCACTTTAACATCCTATGATGTCGAAATTTTTGCTAAACATTCTGCTTATATCGTATAGTCTTATGTTTTGAGCATGTGATGTGTCGACGTATGTTGTTGAGTATATGTTCTCTCGCTGATTAAAATTAAACTTTTACACCAAATTAGTATAATCTGGACACCTCAACGCTAAACTCAAACCACAGCTTTAAAAGGTTGATTATATGTCTACAAAAGTTAATGTTGATTTCCTGCTGTCCCAAAACTGTTTCTGATTTTAATAATAGCTGACTCTTAGACTAACTGACGCCCTCTGTTCTATCATAGTGTCTCGTTTGCATAGCTATCATTTGAGCTTTACTGTGTTTCAATTATTGTGCTTCCATTTGCAGGAGGGAAAAGAACTACAAGAGAGAAGGGACATGAGTCACGTTCACCTCTATTGTCTTTAAAGGACAATTGTGTGGCATTTCGCTATAATAGACCTGTGGAAAGCCTGTGGGTTTGTTTTCTGTAGTTGAAAACAGGAGGGTGAGTGGGAAAGAGGAAGACTGCAGCGCTCTGAAGCTTTTAATGTGGTCGGCTGCACAAGGCCTACAGCGGTACTGAAGAAGCAACTTCAGGAAGTAGGAGTAGGCGTGCAAATATCCTGTTGTGTGTGTGTGTGTGTGTGTGTGTGTGTGTGTGTGCATGTCTAGGAGTATGTGAGAAAGCGTGCAGTGACGCGAATTGTCATAACCTAGCTGAAGACTCAACGTGGAGGAGACATTATTGTGCTGTGTGTGCTGGATGGAAGTTTTTGATTCGGATTTCTGCAACAACAAGGGATTTTATTCAACCTTTTTGAATGGATCATGTGTATAAATAAGAGCAGGAAAGGATAATCACCTTATCATTACGAAGAAAGGTTTCATGCACCGGTAGCATCATGCCAGTCACGTTCGGAGAACTTAGCACCCTCACCACTCCACTTTCAGTGGCTCGTCTCTGCGCTTTGTTCTTCAGCTGCCTCACTTTCAGCCTCGCCTCCTCCAAGAGTTACGACCCCCATCTGGCCAACTTTATCTACCTTAACACCTTCTACACCTTCTGCATGGTTACATGGTGCCTCTTCTTTGTCCTCACCTTCCTTGTTGTGGTCATCCACTTCATCCAGTTCCATAACTTGTTACCCCTTTCCTGGAAGAACCTCACAGCCACTGTGGCAGCTCTTGGTGCCCTCATGACTTTTTCTGCCTCCTTCGCCTTCACATGGACGCTAGCAGGTCATTCTGGTCCCTCTAATGCCAGGTGGATAGCAGCTGCTGTGGGCTCCTGTCTCGCCTCGCTGGCTTACATCTCAGAGCTCCAGCTGATTCGATCCCAGAGCGATGGCCACCAGCGAGGCTACATGGCCACCGTCCCTGGACTTCTCAAGCTGCTGCAGGTTTTCGGAGGATGCATTGCACTGGTGTTGCTCAGCGTCCAATCCGAACCCCATTGGAGGACCTGTGTGTCAGCTGTAACCTACAGCCTGTGCCTGCTTCCATCTGTGGGCACGGTCCTGGTGATGCTAATGGATTGTGCGGCTCGCAGCCCTGTGCCATTTGACCGGCTCCTCGCCAGCTTCTGTCTGCTGGGAGTGATCATGTACACCGTAGGCACGGTTGTTTGCTTCACACAAGCACTCGAGCAGCACAGTGACACTGAAACGCAAGAAACTGTTCTTATAATGAGTGAGACGGTGACGGCCTGCATCACTTTGTTGGCATACACGGTGGACCTGGCTTTCTCTGTTAAACTGCTGTGCGACCGAAATTAAGGAGGGACCCAGAAAAGTGGAGGACATGGCTTGTTAGTTAAAGCATGGGTGATGTTATTCATAATGCAGTACTATTTAAACAACAACAAGGTTATGTCTTTTTGTTATTATGATAAATTATCATAAAAGGTGATTGTTTCCGTGCTGTTTTCTGAGAAATACTATTTACACTTCATAATAAATAGACATACAGTATAGCTGTCAAACGTTTTTGATCACTTGGAGTTCCTTAACTTTAATTACATTTGTAGCATTAGTGCCATAGATTAAAAAGAGTAAGATGGGCAAGTAATTATTAAGCAATTCTAAACACGACATTCACCATTTTTGAAACTTTCAGCTCTAACAGCACTTGAAATAGCTTTATTACATGTGTAAACCAGTTAAGACTGACGGTATTAATATGATTTCCATGGCAAATATACTGTATATTTGTGCTACAAGTGACTTATTAGAGTAATTAATGTCTAGGCTTGCTCCAGTTAGATCTAGATTGTTTCCAGTGAAATAAAAAGTCACACATTTTTCTCAGCTCTTGCTCATTTGAAAGTATTTCACACAAGGCTGCTGCTTAATAATCAAAAAAGTTAATGCGTAGAGAATATAAGATTGTTCAATCCATAAGTAATGTGTTGATCAGGGACGCACCGATCTCTGTATCTAATTGAGTGATTCTGCCCTGAACCTATGGATTGGTATCAGATTAGATCGGAATTGGGCGTATTTTTGAATCCGATCGCTGTCGTTCATTGAGGATCTTTATTTCCGAATCTCTTTACTAGATGAAAGACAATAATGGCGATCATTAACTCACATCAATACTGTATTGAAATGAAAAATGTGGTACTGATCCATCCAATTAACAGCTGAATGTCTAGAAAGACAAAAAACATGTTTCTTGTTCTGTGGAAAAGTAGAAGCCGAAAATGTCAGAGACAAAAAAATATATCTAGAAACTATATAATATAAATATATATAATATATATAACGAAACTGTACCCTAAATGTTCAGCCAAATGTTCTGAAGTAGTTTAGATCCTCATAAACCACTTTAACTGAAGCAAAGGTGATGCTCACTGATGCTAATCTTACCCTGGGTGCTTTCAGTTTATCTGCTGTCTTAAATTATCTACTGAGGTGTTCAACACTTTTGCAGTTTGAGGAGAACACACTGTTACTTTTGCAGCTCTCTCTTTCTCAGTGACCTCACAGTGCTGTTCAGATTGTTTGCACTACTTGTGACACTTGACAGTTGAGCACAAACGGGTTCACTAGATGGCAGTGCTTTCATTTGCATGCTCAGTTCAGTGAGTTTCTTTCATTGTTATCTTGAGGGTCAAATGTCTTTCTTTCTTTTTCTTTTTGTGAGGAAAAGGACTCATTAGAATTAAAATACTCATCATTTCTGAACATTTCCTTAGCTTCTGTCATGGAGAAAAATAACGATAAATAATATAGATTAGTTTAACCTTGTTTCAAATTCCAGCTATGTACATATAAAGTATGCACAATATACGTATATTTACACACAAGCTTACAGTAATTATGAATTTTAAATTCACCCAACAGAAAATCTATTGTTGTACTACGCAGAGGATATGCCTCTACATGCTATATCTGTGATCAGTGTCTATCACATCTCAGCCTGATGGCGTGAACACTGATATAATCGCTTCACACAACAAGGGCTGCCCTGACTATACCCTGAATTTGATTAGTTTCCAAGAACAGCAGGTCCCAAAGTGTTTTATTCTCTTTATAACCATAACAATTTGCCAAAATTACAATTTGTTTCTTAATTAAAGAGTGACATGTCATGCTTATTATCAGTTAATTTATTGTTACATGTGGAACATCTACAAAACAGTCACTTCTTTTCAAAACAGCCTTTTTTTTCCTTTCATTGGAGTTAGTAAGACGAAAAAATATTGATTTGTTGGTAAGAAAGCAGAAAGTGCAAACGGCTCTGTTCTGGAGATTTGTCTCCATCAGAAAATTTCATTTCCCGCCATATACAGTGCCAGTACAATATAATACACAGTTGTATGCGAAATTTTTAGCACCCCAGACAAATTGCACCATCAGTTTGCACATTTTCCTGCAAAGGTTAAGCTAATGCACAGTTTCTTTGTATTTGAAAACCTTAAAAATAGGAAAAGAAATAGTAATAGTGGCATGTGCAAAACCCTTCCAGTGGTAAAATCAAGAATTCCAGAAGAAGAAGTGCTAACACTCTATAACCTTGGTCTAAAGTATGCATAACAACATCTAGATAACCCAGATGCATTTTGAAAATAAGTGCATCCGTATTATTTCAATAAACAGAAGCAAATTCTGGAAGCATACCTCAAAAATCCAAGGTGAATTACTTCAAGAAATGCAAGCTGAAGCTTTTGAAAAGGCCCTCATAGTCCCCTGACTTCAACATCACTACGCTCTACATGCAAGACGGCCAACGAATATCTCACAACTAGAAGTGTTTTGCAAGGAAGAGTGTGTGAAAATTTATTATACAAGGATAGAAAGACACCTAGTTGGCCTTTTGTCAAAATTGGTGTTAGTACTGAATTAGCACACGCCACAAAGTTTTCCTTTTTGTAAATGCATCAAATATAAAGTAACTACACATTAACATTTACAGAAAAAAAATTAATTAGCTACTACAGAGGTTGTTTTTATGTCTTTTTACTTCAAAAATAAATAAAACGCATACTTTGACTAGGGGTTCCCAAATTTTTTGCATACAACTGTATATCATCTGTTCAACAAATGTCCTCATTCATAACAGCTCCATATATTTTAATTTATATGACCTCTTTGTGACTATTGATTAAAAGATCTTTCTATTGTGACTAAAATGTGGTCAAAACGGTAAAAATGGGAACTGCAACACGTGCTTATAGAAGTGGGGAGGAGCAATGAAAAGGACAGGACAATTATGCTGCATTCAACTTCCTTTGTCAGTGGCAATTTGCATTTCGACATAATTTCATTTTTGACCTCTGATATAGGTCTATTGACAGAAGGGGAAAAAATGGACACCTCCATGTTATCTTTTCTTTCTTGTCTTTTTTAACAACAAGCTAGTCAGCTAACTGATATGACTGATGTATTTTTCCACTTATACAGTGAACTGTTTAGTCACTGTTTTAGATTCAACATGCAAATATGTCTTTGTTGATTGATCTAAAGCTAATACTTGTAGATACAGCATATTGGTTACTTTGTTTACGTCTGATGCTGTGCACGGCCATGTTGATTTGACGTCACTCTGTAAAATAAGGACCGTTTTGGCAACTTTGGTTGGCGGTTGGGAATTACAAGTTGATGACCATGATTAAGCGCAACATTAATGACAGAGCGGACAAACTGGGCTAGTTTAAAAATACCTCCAACATCTTGTTCTATAGCCAATAATGGGAATTAAATCTAATACATTTCCACAAACAACACTTACAAGCAAAGTGTACATGAACTGTTTCTCTTGTAAGATATACTGCAAAGATTGGGATATGGAAAGGGGGTTACGGAGTGGATAAGGTCCATATACCTCAGAAATTCATGTGCCTCACAAGTGATCTGGTTTCTTATGGGAAGAAGTAAAAAATGTGTCCCATTTTTTCTAATACCCAATATTTGTACTAGTTTTATGTCCATTGTGTGTGGGTTGTTGTTGTTTTTTTAGATGTAGCTAGGCTGAACATTTTGCTGAAACCTTTCAACCATGCTTAATGCCATTAGCTGTTCTGTGTGAAATTCAGCAGCTGTATGGAACAAAGGTGCATCTAAAACCATTCAAAATGAGGTGCTTGTTTGTTGAGTGAATGTATGACTGTTCTCTGCACAGGAAGCTAAGTAAACAATGGAGGTTTATGAAATATTCAAGATATGCACTTTGCTAACACTTTATGAGCTGGGAACGTTTTCAATGCCATATGTTTGTACTGCCATATAAATATGGCTGAATATGTGAATGTAAACAAAATCATTTTTAAAACTTCATTGGATTCCTTTAAAATTTAAACATAGTTAAAATACACCTAAAACGAACTGAAATGCTACATACAACTATTTTTGGCAAAACCCGGTCTGATTTAATTTACTTCACGCCCCAACGACTCAATCAATTATCGAGAAGTTCTCGAAAACTACTTTCGATTAGTATTGTCTGAAGAGGAATCAATCCGCGTTGTTTCCTCTCAACAGAAACTCTTGTCAGTTATATTCCCACAAATCCCGCCTCCTTGGTTACAATTGGCTAGACGTGGTCAGCTCTGGCGCTTGATTGGATAAATAGGGCGTACGTACGATCAACTTGCTAATTGGACAGCTTCGACGTCATTCAGGTTACTGACACGACCCAAGAGCACAAAAGCAGTCGCGAGTTCAACGTCTCAGCCAATCATAGCTCCGGAGGCGGGGTTTATTGGAATATGGGTGGGAAGAATACAAATTAACGCCTCTTGTCAGCAGGCTGAGACAGAAAGACGGGGCAAAAAAAAGGTTTGACAACGGCGCGTGAAGGATAATACACACTCAGGAGTTATTGTTTGTGTTGCTAAGCGTACAAACACGACTCTTTCAGCACAAAAGTGGTTTTTAGGTGTTGTGAAAGGATAATGAGGACGGTAAGATGATTAATTAGTTCTTTGTGTGATTTTTTTAGATTTAAAAAAGCCTGGTTTATGGGTTAGTTTGAAGCACAGTCATGCTGACTCCTAAGCCTGAGGTTTATTTACTCAGTAGAGCAATGCAAATGTGACTTTTCTTTTTTTTTTTGAATAGTTTGAAATGTTTAGTTACACATAAACATTCCAGGAATTTGAACAGAAGTCAATATTAAAGCTGTCATTTCAGTTATTTGCCTCCTTTTCAACCTGCTCAGCAATCTTTCCATTAAAACACAACGTTATGGTGGTTATTAAAGTGGTCACGTGATCTATAATAATAATAACTTTTATCTTCAGATGGCACAATGCATTGCACTGGTACAGTCACACTAGCTCACTTATTATAAATCTAAATATAAATTGTCTTAAAACTCTTTAAAGTGATGTGTCATGTGTGTGAGTTTAGTCAGTGACTTGGCATTTCACTGATCATTATTCATGGCATAGCTATGTGAAGGTGTGTGTGTGTGTGTGTGTGTGTGTGTGTGTGTGTGTGTGTGTGTGTGTGTGCGCAGACTACCAGAGTCACTACACTATTAGTTTATGATCTTGATCTCTGTTTGCAGGACGTACCTGATATCACCTATCCTTGGATGGACGCTGGAGAAGGACAGGAGTAAATGGCGCTGAGCTCCGGGTAAGATTTCTAACAATCTCTGTGTGTCTAGTTTCCCCAAACTGAAGCTTCTGCAAGGTTCCCGGGACATCATGTAAAGGCACTTGGTAAAGCAGGGGAAGGTTTTGGGAAGAGGGACATTCTGTTGTGGACTAAAGATGCTTTAGAGCTATTTCTCTTTTCACTGTAATCCAGCATTCCTAATCCACATCACATTTTATATCTTCTTTTTGGTGAATACAATTAATGTTCACGTAAACATCATGATCTTTTTTTTTTTTTTGAGAATGTGGTAATGTGGGAAAACCATTTATATGGTGAAATTTTTAGTCTCTCCTATATAGCCTGTATAAAAAATGGACAGAGTATCAGCACGAACAAGTGAAGCCACCAGAGGACTAGCGCCCCTACTGGCTGGCTGCAGTACTGTTTTTAGCCCTGCCCATCCCCATGTGTTTCAATGACAACTTTCCAGGTCACTTTTTTTGCCTCAACTGTCTTTCCATGTACAGTGTCTAATTTGAAGTGTTAGTTTTCCCTGTGCTGATACCTGGACATTTTTATCCTTCCCAGAAATTAGTTTTTAAAACATTATTCTTCTATGAAGTAAGGTGGCGTGGGAATTAAGTGATTGACAGCTTTCCTGGAAGAGATAGTTTAATCATGCTGGCTAAATTGCGCTAGTTCGTATAGGTGCATTGACGGCCATATTGTTTCAGTATTAACGACATCCAGCCAGGCAGCTATTGAAATTCCGAAACGCAAAAGCCGTTTGTTCGTCAGTGAATACGTACACTATCAATAATGTTAGGAAGGGGTATATACAGTATGTAGGTGTCCCATATAATGAGTTTGTAACTTCCTTTGCTGCGGTCTAAACTAGCTGCTGTTTCTGACACCATAGTTAATCTGTCTGCAAAGTTCCAGTTCATACCCAGGTGATAAATGTCCTTCTTAGATGCGTCTGTATTAATGAAACGTCTCAAGCTTTGCGTATAGATGTAAGAGAGCTTGAGCGGTCCATCGACTGTAGATGGGCGGGTCCTCCGGAGCAGCGATTTTTGCCTCTCGGCTCTAGTGTGCGAACTCGACAAGGAGAAAGTCCCTACTGCGCGGACTCTGGCTGCAGATTTGACAACATGGCAGAGGTATTGTAGCTTTGCTTCTGTAGAATGGGAGGGAATGGGAGCACGCCGTCCATTTTTAAAATATTTTTTTATGCAGTCGATGGTTTATACGTTAGAGTGAAATACGTTTCAGTTTTGCATGTGTCTTTAAGCACAAGTGAAAGATAGAAAATTGCATTTTAAGATTCCATTCTGACGTCATACATTTTGATAGCCGGCATTCGATTATAGACTGAAATATCCATTTTGCTAAATCATGTGGCTATCCAACAACTTGATCTTTATGGAGACTGACCACCATGCTTTACCACTAGCTCTTTACCCAACATGATCTTTTGCAGGAAGCAAGTAAATAAAAACATTTCTACTTCATTTTGGTGGAATAATATATTTATGGCTTCTTAAAGCCAAGGTGTTAAAATACGTTTTTTTTTTTTTTTTTTAATGTCTGTTTGCCAGAATTCAGGCATGGTGGCGTCCCATGGGTTTTCCCAGGCCACCGCTTATATGCATAAACACGTAATATTAATGTTAACACGGATACTTCAAAATCTCGTAACGTTTCATTCCCACGTTCCTGTCCCATTTTGACTTCCTGTTCCGAAGTGCATAGCTTTCTCAGTGACATGAACTCCATAAATTCCGTAATTCCATTCACGTGAAGACGAACGTGAAGCTGTAGTTGGTTTTTTTTTTTTTTGTTTTTTTTCCTTTTTCTGATGTTTGTTTTCTTTAGCCTCTATAGCAACTTCAGAATAGATGATTTAGTTACAGGTCTGTTGCTAACATGAAGCTGTTTTAAAGTAAAGTGGTGGTGAGATCCTGTAGAAAATAATGTTTTATATGAACGTAATATGTTAATATGTCATTAAAGATGAGGAATTTTTGTATCGCACATCTAGTCAGCACTCAGGTGTGATCATACAGCAGGTTTGCAGCTGAACATGGCCGCAGCCATACTGTTAGCTACAGGCCATTTACAATTCAAAACCAGTGTGGCCTAATGAAACCGTTACCTCGGAAGTGCCACGTTGGTTCCTGCTGCCGCCGCCTCCTTTTCTAGAGGAAACGTCACGGTACAATTGGGGTTTGTGTAAGCCACAGAGAATTTATGGGAAATGGATGTGGTACGGATGAATCATGCAGTTAATCTTTGGCCACCTGTTCAGTGGAACAGTGAGCTCACCTTTACTGCCCAGGATACGCAGTCCTGAGCCTCACACCTGCCCACAGCTAATGACCGTAGATACAGGGTGCTATTTTTACTCTTTAGAAAGCATGGGTGGATTTTATGGTATATTTTACGACCCCAAAAAAATGTAGTCGCGTCCATCATTAGCGCTGCCTTATTGTACGACGTCAGTAGATGATGTAATTATTAACGGAATACCGTTGGGTTTATTGTCCCGTCAATAATTTTTACAGCCCGCTTGTGCGTACGTAGGAAGATTGAGTTGTTTTACAATCCCCAGGTAAAATAATATGCCATCGGAAATTTATTTATGTGGCCAAATGTTTGTGGACACCTGAGTATTATTATATATATCCTATTTGGTATGGCAGAAGGGTACTGGTCAAATGAAGTTGCTGGTGCGTGACAACAGACGGTTCAACAGGTGTATGAACAATGGGATTATTTGGAACGGGCGGTGAATGACTGAAATAGTCACCATTGCACATCCAGTTGGGTAAAATGTCACTGCTGGAATCCTCACAGGTTTGGCGCTGTTATTAACGGGAGCATTTGTGTAACCAGGTTTTAGGGAAGAAATGACACGTAATGGCGTTATTGTTTTTGTTCACAAAGCATGAACTCTTCAGCCATTGTGGTCTTGTAGGAGTGTTCATGGATGAGTGATTTATGGTGGTGCAGTGGGTAGTGTTTCTGTCTCCGCTCCAGGGTTACTGTCTGTGGAGTCTTATGTGCACTCTTCATGGGTTTTCTCCTGGTTTCGTCAAACCTCCATGCTAGTAGGGGGATCATGATTGGGATAGATTCAGGATCCACCTTAATCCTGACCTGGATTAAGGA
>JAQQZU010000036.1:24494821-24514972 GCA_030068025.1 Parauchenoglanis punctatus | reverse complement strand
TATATGTTCATTCTTGCATCGTTGACATATCAGGAAAGCAAGCTCGAGGCATCGGCGACGGAAGTAACAAGCTTCGTTTTTCTTCGTAAAGATGAACGATGATTTTTACTCCACAAACAGGATATAGTCACTAATTGTAGGTAGGAAGTAGAGTTGTAAGTGGCGTACTGAATAAATGTCAGACCAGGATTTGTCACAAGAATCGAATGTTGTCATCTTGCCACTTGCTGCAGTCACTGAAATCACGGCTATATGAAAAAATTGGTCCCGTGTCACTTTTTTTGGTTGTCTGTGTAAACGCGGGGTAAGTGTTTACCTGCCATGCCTCCTTCACTGGAAGCCACTTATTAAAGGAAGACATTGGCATGGCATTAGTTGTAGCTGACAGTTGAAGTGCATGCTGTGTGTGTGTTGTGTGTAGCTCCAGCGCTGTCCCATAGCCGCAGCAGTAGCAGAGGCAGTCTGGATGAGGTCCTGTCATCCCAGGCAGCCAAGAAAGAGTCGAGTGTAAGTGCCAAACAGCGGTCTCTGTTGGAATACAGTGTCTACATGGCCAACTACATCGGCCCTTCTAAAGTGACCAGTGCCAACACCAGTCCTGAAGAAAGCCCCCACAGCAGCCCCGGGGTGGGCAAAAAGGTACCAATTATGAAAAAGTGTATGCGTATTTGTGTCTTGGTTTGCTTGTGACTGTTCATGCATTTTAGTTTATATAGTTTATTTTTGCCACCATTTGGAATAAAAACAAGAATTTTATTTTGCAGAAACACGTTTTTTTAGATTATGATGATTATATATTCTTTCTCTCCCCCCAATCAAAAAAAAATAAATAACTGAAGGTCACATGATGGTAAGAGGTCACATGAGTGTTTGGAGTCCGTGCATGAGTGTGAGATCATGTGTGTTTCGGCTTATTTGTGCCTTTTCTTCAAATATGACACTTATCTTATAGAGCGATCACATGCATCCAGACACATGTATTGATTCTGGTCTCTGCCTGTGAATCAGTTGCCAAGCAGCCCAGTTAAAGAAAAAGAGGAGGTGCCTGTGAGCTGGCTGAACGCTCTGATTGGCCGGATCGCGTGGGACTTCTTCAGGGAGCAGCACTGGTCTGAATGGGTGTCCAGGAAGATCCAGATGAAGCTCAGTAAAATCAGGGTGAGGTTGTTGAGAAATCTTATGCTCTTGGATTCGTTAGACTTTTTTTGGCCAGCTAGAAGTTTCTACTACTTTGTATACTGTGTATGTTGTAATTTCCAATTTATCCTTTTGGTAATATTTTGTTAGCATGTATGGTAGGTGTAGCACTTACGGGAGGGTCATGTGACACTCCAGTACTGTACTGTAAGTTCTGATTGAATTGCATTAACAGATCCCAGTCATGCTAATTGCAAGGTTACAAAATTAAACATCGGTGTATACTGATGGATATTTTCCAAGCTGGACAGAGGTATTAAGCTCTGAATTGTAGCAAAACTCCTCGGTAGTGCATAGCTAGCACAATGTCTTATGTTTTCACTCAGATGATCTTTCTTTTTGTGCAAATCGGCATCACATGCATTTACCAACAATGTAATGAAGTGCTACAATTTCCTAGATCTTGACTAGGAACGAATATATGCAACCAGAAGGACCTGTTTAAGAGTACAGGCAGTAAATTAAATTAATGATTCCATGCCAGTGCAGGTCCTTAAAATGTCTTATAGAGGCAGTGAAATTAAAATACGTGGTGAATTTATATGAATTTTATATGAGGAAGTTGCATAGAATGTCTTGACAAGTGTGAGGTTATACACGTAGGAAAGGAGAACGGAGAGAAGGCTCATTGTTTCAGGTCCCATGGGGTCTCGGTGAGGGGGTCATGTTATAAAGGTGCAGTGGCAGATCTAGAAACTTCTCTACAGGGTGGAAAAGGTGCATGTTCAATATCTGGTTGGGATTAAATAGTACATCATTGTAGTTTTTGTTCGTAAGCTTTTGTTATAAATGTTCAGCTGCTTATCGTCCCCTGATTTTGCCACGTATGTTTTGAGTAAGTTCTATAATAACTCAAGGAACTGGTCCACAGCGGTTGTAGTATGGCAGAGACGGAGCAGATGTAAAGTAAATGCGCTCGACGCCGCTCTCACCGAGACCCCACGAGACCTGAAACAATGCCACAAACCATTTTCCGCTTCAGACTTTTTTTACAGCAAGCATGGGTCGCTCTTGCAGATCTGAAAGCTAGATTTTATACCACAGCGCTGTTGAATTCTCGATTCTGATCGGCCAGCACTGACAATAGTGTTCACTTCACATAATAGAAGACTAATAAACAGGTTTAAAAAAAATTTCAGTGCCCGTAATACAGGCCATTCTGTTATTGGAAAATAATCACCAATGATTGAGGTTTTGTTGTTGTGCTTCTTCAGTTGCCTTACTTCATGAACGAGCTGACGCTGACTGAGCTCGACATGGGCGTGTGCACTCCCAGAATCCTTTGGGCCTCTCAACCCTCAGTGGATCATCAAGGTGAGGCAGGGATTTTTTATATATATATATATATATATATATATATAACAGTTTATAATGATGTTTATAATGATGTTAATGAGGTTATTTGGGGTCAGAATTAGTGTTTACAGTTATTGTCGTGGATATTGAGTATTCAGAATACATCTGTATATTTATACATTTTTTTTATATATATATATATATATATATATATATATATATAATATATATATATAATCAAATAAAATATTATTACTACTGTTTTAACTATGCAACAGTTAACACTAACCCTTGCTCCAGTTTAAAAAAATAAACACTGAAGAAGTAAACTACAGACACTGAATATCTGGATAAAGGGAAATGTTTGTGGTTGAACTATTCCCTTAGTAATGTTGTATTATTATCAAGGCATGACTACTGGTAGGCATGACAACATGGGTCAGTCATTTTTCAGATTTCATGAACAAAACTCCATTACCATGAGTCGTATGGTAAACGAAACTTCCTCATCTCCCCTCAGTTATTCAAGTGGTTCCTGATTAACTATAGCGTGATCAAGCCCGTGTGTGTGTGTGTGTGTGTGTGACACTAGAGCCGCAATCCTGTCATCTGATTTTCAGTGATGTCATGTGATTGTCTCATTGTCAACTTCAGTAATGACTTGACTTGTTAATTTGCTTTGACACGTGTAAGATGCAGTCCAGTCATTTAAACCTGCTCACTCACTTTCACACCACACACAGACACACACAGTGTTCCATTATGAAGCAGCCTGTCATATTAGACCTGCTTGGCTATTGCTCAGAAGCGTAGGCGTCTTCTTGTGACCCGTCTCTGGCCTCCTTTCGCTATGACTAATGCGATTTCAAAACACGGAGTGTCCCACTATGACTACTGTAATACATTTAACCCTGCAGTGACACTACAATAACAGTGGCAGATATGTCGGGGTTATTTCATTTATTTTAATAGAAAGTGTCTTTTCTTTTGATTCAAACTCGAGGAACCAAACTTGAGTGCATTCAGCAAGTTATAACATTATAAATGCATGAAATACAGCACATACTGCTGATACTGATATATATGTGTGTATATGTATGTATAAGATATAGATGATTACAGCAGACCTTTTTTATAAGCTTTTTTTTTGACACCAACATTATGATAAAATAATTTCCATACTTTTTCATGCTCTCTCTCTCGCTCACTCGCACACACACACAGTCTTCCTGCTGGTAAGGACCCACCTCTGTTTACAAGGAAGTTCATAAATCCATGTCTACCTGTTTCCTTCACATAGGCTTCACTCTCTCTTTGGCGGCGAGAGGTTTTCCACTAAAAGATTTCCGATCACAAATTCCGAATCCGAAGTGTATCCGAAACCTCTGATTGAGTCTGATCATCAATGATCATTAAGCTGGATATAAACATCTGTCTTTCAGGTCTGTGGTTTGATGTGGAAGTCTCCTACAAAGGTTCCTTCCTCATGACTCTGGAGACGAAGATGAACCTGTCGCGATTAGGGAAGGAGGGCGAGGCCGTCGGCGAGTTTGGAAAAGACGGGTAAGAGCAGCGCATCAGACTCAAGCTCAATGTCGTTCTCCAGGCAGTAGATCTACACGAATTCAAATTTGATTATGGCAAGTCAAGCTATATTAATAGCATACGTCTGTAGCGCTGTGTCTTTATTAGCTCGTCGGTTCTTACTAATAGTCCTGACAGCCAATCGGAGACTCTCCTGTCTGACAATCATTTAATAATGATGTAGTCTCACTGTGGGTTATACACCGGGGTTAATTATAATTTAAATTATACTGCTGCTGTTTAATAACCAGTGTGCTGCTTTTTTCTCTCTCTCTCTCTCTCTCCGGACTTGCTGTCTCTGTCTGTCTGTCTGTGTGTCTGTTTCTCTCTCGGTGAGTAACTCTGCATCTTTTCTGAGAACTGATTTAAGCACGTAATGTTTCCTCAAGGGAAGCATAAGCATCAGATTTTATTTATTTATTTATTTTTTTTTTTTTTGGTGCCATTTTGATGCCAGTTTTACAGCCCAAAACTCAAACTGGGCCTCTGACGAAGGCAAAGTCTCAGCTTTCAGGTGACACCAGGTCCCTGAAGCATTCTGCAATATTTCTGTCCAGTATTCTAATTAATCTGGTTTTATAGAGAGATTATGCAACATTTAAGACTCTTCTCAAGAACTGGCATGTGGTAATAATGAAATGGTTTTATTTATCTGACGGTGAGATCAACACTATCTGTGGGAGATTATATTCCACAACTATTTGTCAAGAAGTAGCAAACATCCCAGCTTTGCTTGAGAGATTCTGATCGCTGTTTGGTCCAGTCTCGAGGAAGCGGAGACTCTGCCTAAAACTGGACATCTGACTTAAAACGATGGACTGTTGAACGTTTTATTGTATTTCATTTTGCGTTGATGTTTTAGTTTTTCTGCGCCCCCTTAAATCTGCACTGTCGCCCGTTTCCTTCTCCTTCCTTTCCCACTGTGCTTAGAGACACGTTAGATCTTACCCATAATCCTCAGCTCAACAGGAATAATACACAGATCAGACTCCCAACTTTGATCAGTTAAACAATTATTTCTTTTTCCTTGTGTCCTGGATTAGTCTCCTGTTGTGTCTGGATGGAGAAACGGGCTCCCTGTCACTGTAGCCTGCTGCAGATTTATGATGGTTAGGACAAAGGAACCATTTGGTTTTGGATTGTAATTGGGCGAGTGTAAAATCCTGGAAACTCGTAGTTGACTCCAGTGCACCAGATTTATTTGGCAGAAACTGCCTCTTGAATCGTCTTAGACAATATATAATGTGCGCATTTCAGATGAACAGAAAATCTAACTTTACAGGTTTTCCAGTGTTTAAAAATGAAGAAGATATAACGTTCGTAAAGTTCTTTAAAAATAAAGTAGTACATTATGGGGTAGTACTTTATTTGGACAGTACAATAGACACTATAGAGACTCTAAAGACCTTTTAATGTTAGTCGTTCGCTATTATCGCAGCAGCTATAAACGGCTATTTCGTCAACAGCATCGCCGTTTTCCCTCTTGAAGTCAGTGAGACAAAATAAATGCAAAACGCATGCGAAAGTCCTGTCCAGTGGTGGAACTTTAAAATATTGAAAACTTCATATCAAGGATGGTTAAATAATATTTGCTGATGATTTTAAAATCTACTTAATGTTAGTTTTTGATTATACCTGTAGCTGTGAATTAGCTGATACTTTTGCAGTTGTACCGGATTAGAACTAGTGCAATAATATTGTAAAGACATGCTGTTATAGAAAATTAGCCAACAATCATATTCAAGAATTCTGAGTTATTGGCTTTATGGCTGTTTGTTTGATAGATAAATTATATACAAGCTGTGGGATAAAAAAAAAAAAAACTCTTACTTTTGCTTCCACTTTATTTAACTAGACCAGTTTCTAGTGTTTAGTAGATCATCTATAAATTATGAATTAGTCTCTAGTCCTGTCACGAGACATGTCTGGGCTGATCGACTACAGTCGGGTTAATGACTTGACTGAATCTTTCCTTTGTCATAGCTTCTCATTGCAGCCCCCTAGTGGCACAGTCACCAAACTCCTTGGTTAAAAAAAAAAAATTTTTTTTTTTTTTAAACCCATAGAAGCATTTCTAAAATGAAGAGTTCTTCATATCCTCTCATTACCCCACAGCTCTTATATATCAGCTGAAGCTTTATTCTCTTATGTGTGTGCATGTGTGTTTAGTAGGTTCTACTAAATCTACTCACGCTTCTTGTATTTGCGCACTTTACAAGTCACGTCTACGTTCATGGTTAAAGGATTCCTGGTGCAATCCCGGTCAGCCTGCTTGTTCGTTCCGTTCGCCCACGCTGAGATATTTAGTGAAATGTGCAATGGTGGACTGTGCTAGGTTCTGTATAAGGCTACAGTTTATGAAAGTTAATCATTGGCTTTCTCAGGCACAGGCCGCGTACATACTGCCTGGCCGATAGCGATGAGGAGTCGTCCAGCGCCGGGTCCTCTGATGAGGACGATGGGACGGAGAACGTCGCTGATAAAAACCTGCCTCTGGGTGCAGAGGGGTGAGTGGATTCTCTCTGTTACTTCTGTACCTCCCTATGATAAATACCAATACCAGGAAATTAGAATATATAACAATGAAGCAAATAAACTTGAACATGCTAATGCTAATAATTGGGGGTAAACTTAATTCCGGCTTCCTTTAACCAGTCACGTTCCTGCTTTCCAGATACAGCGGAGTCCACAGGCCGAGCAAGATCATGAGGTTCGTGGACAAGCTAACCAAGAACAAGTACTTCCAGAAGGCTACAGAGACCGAGTTCATTAAGAAGAAGATAGAGGAGGTGTCGAACACGCCACTTTTGCTCACCGTGGAGCTCCAGGAGTGTAAGGGAACGCTGGCTGTCAACATCCCGCCGCCTCCCACTGACAGGATATGGTACGCTTCAATATCATCACTCACCAATGCACAAATAATGGAGATGATGGAAGTGTAATAGCAATACAGAATTGCCCGTGATGCCACCCAGTGGGGTACCCTTGCAATTACAGCGAGGTGGGAAACGTGCAGGGAGGGCTGGTGTAAAGGTACAACACTAACAGGAGCACTAACTCTTACAGCAGGTTGAACAGAAGGTCGTGTTTTGCAGGTACGGCTTCCGCAGCCCTCCTCTTCTGGAGCTCAAGGCTCGTCCCAAGCTCGGAGAGAGAGAAGTGACCCTCGCACACGTGACTGACTGGATAGAAAAGAAACTGGAGCAGGAGTTTCAGGTAAATTAGCAGATTAGATCAGGTAGAGCATAGAATTGGGAAAAGCAACAACTATTTTGATATGGGAATGGTCCCTGTACTCGTAAAAGAGCAAAGTTCTTTATTCGTGCTTCGTGGCTACACCATCTTGAACCAATTATATACATGTTAGATCATTGTACTTGGATACTGTGCGATTTAAGACCTGCTGCTGTAATCGTAAAGACTCTAATGGACTCTTATTCACAATATACTCGTATTACGCATCCTTTAAACATTTAAGTACTGTTTTGCTTCATAGTATACAGCTGTAAGAGAGTAATGATTCACAATCACACTAGAACGGGTTCCTTTTGGGCCTGGTTGCTAAAGCAACGTTTTTTTCAATGTGTCGTCTTGGGGAGTTTTTCTTCCTACGGTCTTCTCCGGTTTGCTCATTAAGGGGCTAAATCTACTAGCTTCATGGCAATGTTTATTGCTAAAAGCACTAGGTATATAAAATTGTGTTGAATTGAATTGCATATCTGAGTGAGTACGACACATTTAGTCCCATTTTAATTAGACTGCTGTGGTTTTGTAGTGTATATATGCTCATTAATTAAAAGCCATAATGCCACACACCTTTTTGATTGTACAACTAGTTTACCTCTGTTTCTTGAGAAATATAAGCCACGCCTCCTACCTAAATTTCTGTTTGCATCGTTTCCACAGAAAATCCTCGTGATGCCAAACATGGACGACGTGTGGCTCACCGTCATGCATTCCGCCGCGGATCCTCGGTCAGACGCGACGGCGACAGAGAGCAAGGGACCCGCGACAGTCCCCGAGGCTGACGTTCTACCCTCCGAGGGGCCGTGAGGCACCGCTACTAGTTCTAGTATTGGCCAAATGAGTTGTAGGCTGATGTGGGTACAAAATGGTGTTTTATTCCTTGTGGCGCTTTTGAAGAAAATGTGTATGATAGACATACAATGGTGCTTGAATTACTTGATCAATAAGAAGGTTTATTCCTGTGGAAGAATTATAGAGAGTATGTTTGGAGATGGAGGACTTGAGAAAAAGAGTAATGGGTAGCGTAGATGCAGGAAGGACGAAGACGTGCTATGAAGGAAGATCGATAAATATGCGAATATTTAATCAGGTAAAGATAACATATCTGTATTTGAGTGCGTAAAGCGTTCGAGCGTCAACCTGTGATTCATAATGAAGTGTGGCAGAGCAAAAGGTGTTCAACTCCGTGTCTTGGAGAACTACTGCACTACGATTTAGGACACATCGGTGGAGTTTTCTTTATTTTTATTGTATTCGCTGCACATTTCTCGTGCACTAACACACCTGATTTGGCTCTTCTGGTAATCATCACTCGTCAATGGATTCGTAGACTCCTCTATATGTGACCGTAATCCTAAGCTAAGTGATTTTTTTTATCCCCATAAAAGATTAGATCGTTGGTAAGCTTGGTTGATCCTGGATCAGCTGTGCCTGAGTACACACTGCCCTCGATGAAGTACTCTTCCTCGTACCTTGAAGGAGGCTATTAGAAGACTAATGTTTTGTGTGTGAGTAAATGTCTATGGGTGTATTAAGGAGTATGACCCAGTGACCTGCATTTAATAGAATAGTAGCGTCAAATGCTTACCTCTAAACAATAGTCCTGAGTATCTCATCTGCGCACATAATTGTCCACAACATCACACTATATCATATAAACCCATATCGGCACATGCCTCCTGCGACAGCACCGTGTTTAAGTGTGTGTTTGTGGTCTGTACCGGTTTATACTGCTAGCTCCATTTGATATACACTGCGTCTAAACTCTTGATCATGTAATTTCTAACTCCTTTATATCACCTGCTCACTAGAAGCCTTTCATGACTAAATCAATTTAGCCAACAGGGACGATTCATGTGCGTTTTTTTTTTTTTTTTTGCCTGTTAAAAACCAAATACTGTGATTATAACACAACACTAATAATATGATGATGGTATTTATATATAAGATACTCTGATACTCTGTCTAGCTGCAGCCATACACACACTAACTTCGTAACACACACTGAAGCATGAGGTGATTTGAAGTAAGCCATCTTAATCATTATACCTGTGTATATATTTAAAGGTGCGGTCTGTAATTTTTTTTTTTTTTTTTTTTAAAAGTGTTTATGGACCAAATAATCCTGTCATGTGTGGCGGCCTGGGAAAAGCCTTCACATGGTGAACTATATTGTACTCTTTTATATGCATCTCGATCACAAAGAAACCCCGGTCACTAAACACGCAAACTGCTCCTTTAAATTCAAACACTCATCTAATGCTGGTTACCGCATTAATACCAACAAACTAACATTCCCTGTAAAACTATTTGTTCACTAACTATATGTAATGCCAAAGATGATGCGGTTAGAGAGACGTATAATTGAAACGTTGATTAAAGTCGGATCGTTTTTTCAGCCCTACAGTTCGGCTTACGCTTTCACCCGAGCTAGATGTCACTCAAGAAAGGGTTTCAATTATGATGGAGCACGATCTGCTCGTGTGCCTGATATCAGGGTTTATGGCAAATTTGCACGATCGAAACTGGAAAAAAAACGACATGAGTACGTTCTTTATCATTACGCTTCCCAGTGCCACTTTAGTGAGTGTGTATGTGCAGGGGTGTGTAATAGTGTGATGACGGTGTTGATACAATCGATGAAGGTACTATATATATATATATGCATCATGCAGAAAGTCTGAGAGTAATGAATGTATGATTTTTGTATTGTGTGTGTGTGTATGTATATAAAGGTCTAGTGTATATTGTTCATGCTACTACATAGAGTTTATTATTTGATACAAATGAAGAAAATATGAAGATCTTTCAATGATAGACAAAAAATATATAATATATATGAGTGTATCTCAAGCCAATTTGCCTAATAGGGATCAATTTATATTAAAAAGAAATGTCTGACGTTCCCAATCCAGATCATATGGGAATGAAGGAAATGACGTTTTCATTTTTAGAATTGTAAAAATCCAAGCACTAGCAGTGTCAGTCTCGTGGTTTCTGTTTTGTTTGTTTGTTCCCCATCCATCTTGTACACCTGAGGCTCGGAGTGCTAAACGCTAACTAAACAGAGACGATAAAGCTTTAAACACTCATCACCATTGTGCCATAATGGTTTTGGAAATCCCGGCTTTGTTTGAGATGTTCCTAAAATTCGATTTTAATTTAACGTATCGCTATGGTCGATGATGTAGCAATTTTCTTCACTCTTTATTGGCATCTGTTTACGTTTCCATTGGGAAGGATCTTAACTGTAAATGAACCTCAGCAGTTTTATTTGAGCCTTTTTATAATAAGGAAGACGATGTTCTTGGATCGCTTTCTGAATGAGGCAAGCCTTTATTTTGGGAGCAGAAATACAGTCTCTCAGCACTGCTCCAATCCAACGAACAGTTTTTCATTCCCAAGTGCCCAGGTTTATTTATGGATATTGTGTGTTGAGCATAGTGGTGATATATAACCGATTATTGACTAGGGACATGTACGACAGAAATGAAGTATTGTAAACAATAATACTGTGATGCTGTGTATTCGTTGTGTGCATTCAAACACAATGCCCCTCACACCACTGATAAACATCATATTGACGGTGTCGGGCCGGGTGTTGACATCTTTTCCCTTAAATTGAAGTCTGAAATGTGTTTATTCATCTGTTTACAGTGAGGAAGCATGTTTGCTGTAATCGATTTCTCTCAGACGGTCACAATGTCTTTTTTTTTTTTTTTTTTTTAAATATTCTGATTATTTGTTTTCTTTAATCAACAGTGTAGGAAATCTGTTTTCTGATTTTTTTTTTTTTTGCCTTAAATGTTGAATCAGGAATTGGATCAACATTAATCACTCTCAACAAGGTTAATCTGTGTTACTGAATCATCAGTGAAAGGAAGTGTAATTTAATGACATTCTTATTAATAATGAAGACTGTAACTGGATCAGAAATCTGTGTATGCCGATACGTGTGCCAGACCGTGTCCGAATCAGTGCAGTATTAATAATAGATTTGCTACTTTCTCTCCTCTTCCCTCCTTTAGTCACAGTATGCCTTCTCCAAACAAGTGTTGCAAAAAAAATAAAAATAAAAAAGCCAGCTTGTTTATGCATACTTTGCTTGCTATTGTACAAGTGTCTTTCTTGATTATTAAAATGTTAAAACTGTATTTTTTTTTTTCCTTTCTTAAAAAGATTGAATAAAGATTTTTCTTATTTGTCCAGGATTTAGTGGGTCGTGAACAGGAGGAAACTTTTGCCAATTTTTTTCATCCTTATAAAGGATGAAACCTTATAAAGTTGCAGTACAATACTATGAAGGGACCAGGTATACGGTATGTCTGTTGCATACCCTCCCTCTTAACGATTTGTGGATGTTCTATTGGGGTGCCATGATGACGCAGGGTGCAGCATTACCTCCTCACAGCTCCTGGGTCTCTGGCTCCATCTTGATCTCGGGTTACTGTTCGCATGTTCTCCTTATGTCCGTATAGGTTTCCTACGGCTTCTTGGGTTTCATCCTGTCTCACGAGAACATGCTTATAAGTGTTGCATTGTTTGTAGGTGTAAATGTGCATGTACTGATGTCCAACCCAGGGTGTATTCCTGCCTCACTTCTAGTGTTCCTGGAATAGCCTCCAGATCCAGAGAGTTAAACAGGCTAGCTCACCCGTCCCATAAGCCTATATTTTCAAAGCCATCGATATTCCACAACAATGCGACTACATGCCAGGCCATAGATCGGAAATTGTAACATGAAAATGAAGATATGTTTGTCAAAGTCGTTACATTTGAAATCCTTTCCAGAACCAGCCTCAGCCATCTCGTGTTGGGCCATGAAGGAACGAAAATATCAGGCATATTGTGTTCAAAACTTCCATGTATAAGACGTGGATGAAGAAAGAGTTTGAGATGGGTTTCAAAGGGATGAATTTTGCTGCAGCACATACATAGTAGCCAGTATGCAAACAAAAGCAGCACATTGGATTCTGGGAAAGGGACTTTAAAGACTACTGAATCTACCTCACAGCTTCGGGGTTCCTGGATCGATCGTGATCTCGGGTTACTAACTGGATGGAGTTTTGCAGGTTGTTCCTACATCTTTGTGGCTTTCCTCTGGCTTCTCTAGTTTCGTCTCAGCTTCTTCCCTGTAACGGGTTGCTATCCCATCTGAAGTGTATTCCTGCCTCATTCCCAGTGTTCCTGAGATTGGTTCGGGATCCACCCTGATCGTGACCAGCGGCTAATAATGATGACTCGATACTAGCCTTATATTTTTCCTCAAATTAAAGATGACCCAGTCCTTTAATGTTACTCCATGGTTTAGTGAGGTTTGGAGTAAATGTGTTTACTCTGCTATACCAGCAGATGGGACTGTTATCCGGAATATGTATTGTTTTTGCTTCTGGGGTTTAAATGGCCGGGCATGCAGAGGGTGCCATTTCTTTTGGTCCTCGATAGAACGTAAACAGTGCTGTTCACATTGTGGCTGTATGTCATATGAACACATCATACAGTGGAAAAGTGTTTTATTCGAGCACACAGTGGCTCCTTTGAGACGCAAAATTGATCGTGAAAGATGTATTGTTTTAAAATATTTGTTTAAATAGACGTTTTTATTCTAAAAGTTGCCTAATTCGTCGTTGAACACAGCGCCTCAGCTTTTCTCGCGTTGTTGCTCAGGCAGCTGTGTTCCTCTGGAAACATCGCGCGCACGAAAGCGATTGGTGAGTTTCCTGTCTCGCGGGCCAAGGCGGGGGACAGGGAGGGGGGGGTGTTTCCTGCAGCCCGCGTGGTCATCATGCAGCGCGCGCGCTGGTAAACTGCAGTAAAGTATCGCGTCGTCGCTGAGGAACAGGGACGCGCCGAGCTCTTCCTGCTGTGACTAGAACTTCTCCCGCATCCCGACGAGGAGGTTGTGCAGCGCCATGACCTTAAAACTCGAGAAACCGCACTGAAACCTTAAACGGACACGACAAACCAAACCGTTTTTTTTTTTTTTTTTAGATACACACATACAAACGCGCGCGCAGAAAAAGAAAAAAAGAAAACATGTGCGCGCGCGCTCGAGACGGAAAAGCTACATTTTTTTTTAGCATTGTGACAGATGAGTAAAGCTAGCGACCGCCTTCTTTCTTGTGCTTCACACATCTGCCAGTGCCACGAAGACTGTATCCCGTTAACAGTTGTGCTGAAAACATTTCAAGAAGAACAACATTCTCGTTTGGTTTTTATTTAAGTTTGTTTTGGGGTTTTTTTGTCTCTGAAAAAGCGAAGAGGAACAGCTCACTTCAAGACGCGAGAAAATCTTCCCATTCTCCTTTTTCCCGGATTTCTCTGAAGTGATATTTACATCTTCTGTTCTCCACACTAGTTTACACTCACAGACTTCAACATGCTGATGAAAGAGTACCGAATATGTATGCCCCTGACTGTTGAAGAGGTAAGTCCCCTCAGTGTTCATAGTAACTCTGTACTGTATTTACGTTTGTGTTCATTCCTACAGCATGGACACCTGGATTCGGGTTCAGCAGTTCATTCGATTCTGTAGGTGTTGGGAGTCGGTTCATTGCTGTGTCATTTCCTTTAGCACTGGAATTAAGTCTAAAACGCTAAACATGAATACACAGTGTTAATTGGATTGTGTGTGTGTGTGTGTGTGTGTGTGTGTGTGAAATCCAAACTCTGACTTAATGAACACTGTTGGTGTCGACTCACCAACTCGGAGTCGAATTCTGAGAGCTGGCATTCAGCACTGTAACCCAAGGTGTCAGATTTAACATCCTATTAATTTGAACACCAAACCGAAAGTGTTGATTCCAAACCCTTAGGAGTTAAGATTATTTAAGAGGTAGGTGTTAATTCAGCACTCCAGGTTATTCGTTATCAGTACGTCGCTTTATCCCGGTCACGGTCGCAGTGAATCCGGTGGCTATCCCGGGAACACTGGACGTGAGGTGGGACAAAAAAAAAACCCCCCACCATGGATGAGACTCCGGTCCATCGCAGAGCATCATGCACTCATATATTCACACCTGGGGTAATTTCATGTGTGAGCATGCTTTTTGCAAGGTTGGAGGAAACCGGAGAACCCGGAGGAAACCCAGATAGACACCGGGAGGACAAGCGAACCTCCTTACACGCAGTAACCTGAGTTTAGGATTGAAGCGGGGACCTTGGAGCTGTGGCACGCCACCGTGCCGCTCTTCAACGTAGCCCGAGATGTTCCAAACAAAACACTAAATGTTAAACAGTGTAGGCGTTTCTTGTTAACATGAAACTATGAGTTCATTCGATTCTTTCACTGTAGGCTTTAATCAGATGTTGGTTCGACGTTCAGCCAGTCAGCCGCCCGGATTTGACTGCGTAAGCCGATCCTGTGATGTGAAGGTTGTTAAGTCGTTATGATATTAAGCATTTGGTTGTGTAGGCTCTCCACCCTGCACATTAAGCACAGCATTAAGCAGAGCTTAGGATAACCTTCAGCCCTTAAGCCATAGATCAGGGCTGATGCGCAGGCTGCATACCAATAGGATTACAAAAGCGTGTTAAGCACAGAGCCTACACGAGGCAACACCTCAGGGATGGACAAATCATAGATGTATCACATAGCCAGGTAACAGGTAAAACCTCCAGAGGGCTGCTTAATCTCATGTTTTGGTTGCTTGGAAACCTTGACTAGGGTGAAAAGTGGACGCGAGCAAAATGTATATCATATCGCAAGCTAATTAAAGTAGATAAGTGCATGCATACAGACTAAGAGTAATCTGAAAGAGTTTATCCATTTCTAACAAAAACCTTTAACGCTCGTGGCCTCAACAAAAATTCAGCGAGTCATTTTGGCAACGAGCTGCGGTGTTCATAAAAGATATACGTACGTCACGTCGGGCTACTGTCTTACTTTATTTATTTACGTTAGAGTTATTGCCTCTATGATGGCTTTGCACCGCATTTCATTTTGCTTAAGTCAGTCTGCGCCCAGCACAAACATAAATTCTGGACAGCTCCAGTAAGAGCGTTTGCTACAGCTGCAAACAAGATGACTGCTGTATTACGCAGACTAAACAGTGTCTTCTTTTAATGATGGACTGCCGATGTTGGTTCTCACATCACAGGCCAGTGCCCAGTTCACAACAGGTGGGCGCAGTTCCAGCGAAAGTGAGAATAAATGTGAACTGAGATTTTCTCAGCTTGACGCTAACGTCTCGGTCGCTGAAATTGGCTCCAGAGAATTGCCCAGGTTTATGACACAGGTTGTGCGATGTGCCCACTGCTCTCGGATCCCAAACTTCAGTCCCTACCCGAGTTTCTGATTCTACATCAGCACCCACAATGCTGTGTTTGAGGGCTTCGGGAGACAGGAATGTTAAAGCGTCAGTAGCTGGCCCTCTAGTAAAGGCAGGAGAAAGCTGTTGCAAATCTCGTTTACAAAAACGACCTGACGTGAAAGTTTCATCCAGGTATTAGGATTAAAGAAAGGCTTCAAAACCTTTTGCCACACTGCGTTTAAGAACTGCAGCACAGAGAAATCATGTCCCCTCTTCTCACCCGCATGTTCTCAAGCGGTTTTCTTCTTTGAGTACCATTTTCCTCTGTGGTCACGACCAGCACTGCTGCATAAACTCTTATCAGGACGCTGCACACTGAACCGGGGCTTGGCCGGACAACCACTTCCTGTTAGAGAGAGAGAGAGAGAGGGAGAGTGGCCAAGAAGGTCAACAGTAGCAAAAGGAGGATGTGTGCTCAGCTTCCTAAAACCATCATAGCAGTAGAGAAAGCTGTGGTCAGAAAAGCTGGCCAACAATGAAAAAGTGATCTCGGTGACTTTGCCCATGATTAGCCTAAAGATTGGAAAAAGACGTCATCTGGTATGATGAATCTCAATGGGAGTGGTCTCTTCTAGGACGTCTCCGCCCACATCCAGAGGGTTTGTTTGGTATGAAAACGATGTGCTGTTTCACTAACAAGCACGTACGGCTGATTTTTGGAGAGATGTGTTGGACAGGATGTCGCTCGCCACCTCCACCACCATCACATTCATATATTTCAGAAGAACACTGTTTATCCTTTCAGTCCATATCCAGAGTGCATTTCATCACTCGTGGTGGTTCTCTTGGACGCTGCGGGATCCAACTTTGAATTGCGAACTTGTTATTTTTGCACAGTGCGTTATGAAACTTCCATGTGATTAGGTAATGATCTGGCTTGTAAAGCAGGAGGAGATGCTGGCCTCTTCTCAAGGTGTTCGCACAAAATTCTGGCTCAAGTTGCTTCAGATAGGCAGCTGAGTGTTCTAGAGGAGGACTCCATCCCTGCTGGTGTGTGTAAAGGAACCGCTGATGCTCGTGGATGCAGGTGTTTGTATATACAAGGTGCTGGATTGGAGTCTTGTTTGATTACACAATCATGTTGCGAGCAGCTGCTCGGTTTGGCACCTCGTCACGCAGGGAGTCTTCAGATTGCACCTACAGTATGTCACACAGCAAGGGATTGTTGCATGGTGTGAGATTTTAAAACAATCAGTGGTGCACAGTTCCCTTTAACCTGAAACATGAGCACACACACACACACACACACAGGTGAGCGCTGCACATGGGAGAGTGGCTCAGCTTTCAGCCCCATCCTGCAGATTCACCTCACACGACACTCTCTTTTGTTCTCCGGACTATACTTTGGAGTGAATTGAATTAATGTTTCCAAGAATTGATCCAATTTAAACAATTTCGAAGAGGTCTGTTTTAGGCCACGCCCACTTCGGGGTTAACTCCGAATACAGATACGCATATTTGGAGCGGTAAACAGCGTCGTTATATAAACCCTGTGATATTTGCTGTTCGTTAACCCCATAGTGCTCAAATAGGATCATCTGCCAACAGATATAGTTTCAGATATTCTGCCCGTGGTTTTACAGCCAGCGTAATCTCTTCTCTGCAAACGGAACCTGGCCGTAAAACACCACAGCATGCATCCCGTCTCTCATCTCGACAAAGCGGCTGAAAACGAAGGCTTAGCGCTCTGCTTGCGCAATTGCCCGTAATCCTTTCTAATACATGCCACATTTGTTGCAAAAATAGAATTCCACATAAGCTCCCATTCCTAAGCCGTGCCGTGGTGTGAACCGGGGTGTGCGTTTCTCTTATCGCTGACTTGCACAGCTCCCACTTTATCAAGCCCTGAGTGGCGTCACAGAAAGCAAATGAGTCAGTGAAATGGTACTTAGTGTAAATCTCAGACTGTGTCTAGTGTTTATCAGCGCTGGAATACAAACACGGGCTATCAGGCGCGCTACAGACCGCCTCGCTCCCAGCAGCGTTTGGGCAGGAATGGCGAAGGTCTGAGTATGACAGGTCAACCCTAGGCACGTACAGTCAGTCTGTTATTGTGGCGTTCAAACGTGCGCCATGTTGCCATCATGGGGACCCATTTTCCATTTTTGGCTTGCAGCGATTAAGTCTGCGCAATTTGAAAGGAAGCGTAAGAGCGGTTTGCATTTTGGACAAGCGATCTGGATAGGATGTAGATACTGTAAGGTTTTGGAGTATGAAAATCTAATCAGCTTCTAAGCGTAAATGATAATACTGTACATTTTCGATACCAAGACTATTGTTCTTATTCTTGTTGTTAGGTGGCACGGCGACCGAGCTCCAGTGTCCCGTGTCCAATCCCGAGCTCGGGTTACCGTCCGAACGGAATTCCGCGCGCGCTCACCGAGTCCGTCTGGTTTTCCTCCGGGTTCTCCGGTTTCCGAAAGGACACACTTCGCAATTGCTGCATTACTCCTAGGTGTGTGTGTGTGTGTGTGCGCGCTCGTGTTGTGTCCTGCGATCGACACAATTCCAGTTTCCAGGATAGACTCCGGATCCAAATCAAAGCGATTACCGAAGGGGAATGTATTCCGAGCGCAGCCAATTCCACTATTCATGATATCCACTGTTCAAGGAACAAATTATAGCTTATACAGCGCATCCCAAACTGCATCATCGAGCTCATTTTGATTATGATTGTGTTATTACAATCACACAGGGTTTACCAGAGCTCATCAACCACGTGTTTCATCAGACCTTCCCACTAGGCTGATTTCATCATTCCTTCGGTCAGGCGTGGTTCGCCGTTTCAGTCTCCGCAGTCGCAGGCCGTGCCATGCCGTGCTCCTAATAATAATTATTTATACGGTCTGAACACACAGTACTGATATTGTAGACACAACATGCTGCAGGAGGAGGCTGTGTAAGTACTCCAAAGATCAAATATGTTCCTCTAGATTGAACATTCTCATGTTATCCTGAGAAACTATCGATTGATGTGTGTTTTTTTTTTTCCCGTATTGTTCTCCTATGAGGCTGGAGTCTTTGTATCTTGATCCTCAGCACATGCCGAGCATCTAGAATTGCTCTTAGAATTAAACCGCATCACTCGAGCAACTTCATAGTTCCCGTGAGCCGAGCAGGATATTTTTAGGCACCTGACCACATTTGCGCGGCTGTCTCCACCCATTTCCAGCTGGTATCAATGAGGACGACTCTGATTCGATCAAGATCCCATTCGAGATGTCTTTCGGAGGTTTCGTTTGGGAGTGAGAGAGCATTACGGAGAGGTGTGGACCGCATGTCATTTCCTTGATGAGCGCTCTGTTGCACTGGAGCAAGGAGCGTCTAATGGTGATTCATTCCACCGGGCACTGAATTTCCCTCAACGCCCATTTACACACACAACTCAGCGCTGTACTGTTACGAAAAAAATCAAACCACGTTCTTTTCACAAGCTTGCTTTTGTTTAGAGCCTTATTAAAGCCTCCCGAGCAATAATCAAATGAGAATCGTGATTGGGGTTTTTTTTTTTTTTTTTTTTTTTTTTTTTTTTTTTGCTCGACCCAGAAATTTAGGAATATAACAGCTCTAGTGCGTTGTTTTAAAACGGCGGACACGTATTTTAATGCAATCAGTGAAAGAAATACAGTAAAAAAAATCCACTTTTGTTCTTTTAATTAAGGACGCTGTAGGAAGTCCTGACATTTCCTTCACTTTTGATTCGGTTAGGTTTGAGACTATTTGTTGTAAACAGAAAGAAGGAAAAGTGCGTGAGCTGTTGAGAGCAGGAACAATATAAGTCAGACCATGTTAAATGTGTTGGAAGGAAATTTCCTCAACAACAACAGTAAGTTCCGTGTTGAGACAAATAACCGGCTGCTTTTCGCTTTTGTTTCAGTGATCAAAACAAGAAACATTCTCGTTACATTTTTCGTAGAGTTGGGTTTGCGTTACCCAGACTGCATCTGAATCTGATACGTTGTCAGCAGGTTGATATCTGATCTGAGGTCAGTGCTTTGGTGAGCCAGAGTAAAAACTCTGCCTGGGTAACAAGAGTCCAGCGCTGGGTAATTTCCCCCGGTGTTGTTTGTGTTGGAGGTGCAGTAGCCTTGGCTCTCGCTGTGAGCAGATGTAAACATCGGCTGTCGGAAGTTCATTTTCCACCACGGGGCACTTCATGGCCATGTCTTAACACACCACCAGCACCACCTCAGGAAAACCTTCCAGATCCCCGCAGCACGTCCTGTGAAATGTAATCTAGAGAATCTGACATCGCTTCTGCCCAAATCCTTTAGCTTTTGTTATTTAATATGCTCTCCGTGCATATATCCACTTCACATTTGCACGCATAACGTCTTTAGTACTTTGTTAGAAAGATGGTGTTGGTGGTTACAGCTTTGAGAAGTGTGTGGCGTAAGAACTATTTTGGTTTTTGCAGCATTGTGGTGAGATACTTTTGTATGTTTGGGGTATATATATATATATATATATATATATATATATATATATATATATATATATGTATATATATCTACAC
>JAQQZU010000036.1:24477810-24494721 GCA_030068025.1 Parauchenoglanis punctatus | reverse complement strand
TTTAGGCTCTCTTGCTGGTCCACCGCTACTCTCAGCATCTCGGTGGACGTGTTTATCTTAGAATGTCATTTGGCCGATATAAATGGGACACATTCACAACATAACCTTCTTACACGTATTTACGGTATCCTAGCTATTCTTGTCTCTCTCTGTGAAAGTAATATTTCATCAGTGCTGTGTATATTTATATATACATTCACTGTCCAGTAGGATCACCCGCTCATTTATGCAGCTCCCTGAGTGGTTTTTGTTTTTCACACCATTCTGCGTAAACTCTAAAGGCTGTTGTGTGTGAAAATCCCAGGAGAGCAGCACTTTATGAAACCAGCCCATCTGGCACCAACAACCGTGCCATAGTTACAGTCACCCAGATCACATACTGTATTTTGCCCATTCTGATGTTTGATGTGAAGATCACCTAAAGCTCTTGACCTGTATCTGCATGATGAGTGTACAGGAGCAACCCGTGTCCGTGTCCTCACTGCACCCATTATGTTTTTTGTTGTTGTTGTTGTTGTTGTGGTGGTGGTTTTTTTCTCACCAGCTGACCTTAAAGAGCAGGACTGTTTAATTTGATCATTTCTTTAGCATTCCTGGATAATGTAAGCTCCTCACTGTTCAAACAGATGCTTCCTGCTTCCTCGCTTCCACTCTGGGCTTAAACGCTGCCAGACTCCCAGCGAGGCAGCGCGGCTCTCCTTTAACCCACAGCAGCTGGAGCTCGCCGTCCTGCTCCCGTGGCTGGCTTTGACGTCAGCAAGAGCCGATGAATAATAACATCGCTAATGGAAAACAGTGGAGGAATGCTGTGAACACTTTTTCCCTTCCTCTCGTTCGTCTGATTATTTCAAATCACTGATTAAAAGATTGGACATAAAAAGGGTAAAATTCTTAACCTTGATTTTAATTAGCGCACTGATTGTTCTCTCTCACAGCTCAGATATAAACACTAGTTGTGTGATTGATATATTATATAACTGCACCGCACAGTATTGTTCCGCAAGACACCTCCATATGTTGTGTTTTGTCACAGGACGGAAAACTGAATTGCGAACACGTAAGATAAAAGAATAGTAGTTTGTGTTACGGCTCTGATTGTCACGCTCGATCCGTTTCGTTTGTTGTGGTCACTTTCGGTGCCTTTCAGTCAGTTTACACAGTTTCTTTACAGGGTGTGTATTCTAGCCTGAGCTTCAAAGCTGCCCTTCTCAAACACAGATGGACTCGTTTTGTCTGAGCCTCAGTGTTTGATGATCAGAAAGTTTTGGCCGGGAAAAAAAAAAAAGAAGGGAGGGCGATAAAGTGTGTTTCAAATTTCACCTGGTCTCCGGTCAGCTCTCGCCTTTCATGTTGCAGCGTTTGTGCTCCCAAAGTTTTTCACTTCATGACACTGGTTGAGGCTGAATAAGAGTACCAGATACGGTACAAAATTGTGATGCAAAAATGCAGCCATTTCTGGTTGTCGTTCTATTTTGTGACATCAGCAGAACCCTCATTTGTTCAGTCAGGTCCCATGTGAAATTAGCAAAACGGACCCAAATGTATTTTTCCTTCGCACCAAATCTCGTTCTTTCATTCCAAATTCCCCAGAGAAAGAATTTACCCCATGGAAACTGCCACAGCGCTGCAGAATTCTCCATCCTGATTGGTCAGAAGGTGATGAATAATTTTTTTATAGCAGCAATGCTGGCAGTAGTTCAGAATGCAAGGTTTACATCAGTACACAAGGGCTAATACGAAGCAGTAAGTAAGTTCTGACTGCTTGTAGGTGCTGTAACGATCGATGTTAAACGTAACGTAAATGGATAATAAATGAAACCACACACTCCAGGGCATGCTGTTACAGGAAAATAATCAACGTCAGGGTGGTAACAGTCACACGACGGCGTTGTTGATTATGTTCCTATAACCGCGCTCCTCGTCAGTTGTACAATTGTACTGCATTTATATTGTGCAGAAACTATTAATAAGCAGCTCTGTTAATCTTGATTCATCCGATCCATGATGATATTTTGTAGGCAAGAACATGACGGGAGCCATTTCTTAAGGTTCCTAAATAGTCTGAGCAATAGCTGTTTCTCCTGTTTTCTATAAGAAAACTTTATTTACTTATCCATCCATCCATTATCTGTACCGCTTTATCCGTCTGGGAAGCTGGAGCCAATCCCAGCCTCTTCAGGCGAGAGGCGGGGTACACCCTGGGCAGGTCGCCAGTCCACCACAGGGCCTAGGGACTATTATATGTGAAAATCCCAGGAGATCAGGTGTTTTTGAAATACTCAAACTGGGATTTTTTCCCTGAGGTCACTGGGATCACATTCTAATGTTCGATGTGAATGTTAACTGAACCTCATAATCTGTATCTGCATTATTTTTATGCACTGAACTGCTGCTGTGAATGAGCAGGGGTATTGCGAATGTGTATCACTTGCATTAACAAAACACACTAACGCGCTTGTGCACGAATGCTTTCACAGCCGAAATATTTGAATACAGCGTCGACTTCTGGATGGTGCAGCTTTCAGAAATGCAAAAGCCAAAACCTATGACCGTTTCATACTCTGTGGTCAGTTTCCAGATGTGGTTTGTGGTTTAAATGTCTCGGTCCTGCGTCATGTCCGCAGACCGTGGACAGATACTATGTCTCTTATTTTGCTGAATAAATATTTATCTCTCGTATCCTGCAGCTTGCAGCCAACAACTTCTCTGTGGTGTTTCAAACATAGAATACATGTTCACTTTTAAGGAGCTTGACTGACTGTTTACGAGCTGCGTTTAAAAAAAAAAAAAAAAAAAAAATCCTGGGCGGAAACCAAACAGATGGTAAACATATCTTCCACTTTTATGAATTGTTTGACTTTGGAAAGTGGATCTAGGCATTGCGTGGTGCCTGTGTTTGACGGTGGAGGCATTGAGAGGGGGCAACTCAGACCAAATCACGTGACATGTAAGCAACCTGATAGGAGACTAGCTAAATATGCACCGTGGGTGGGTATGTGAACGTCCGCAAAACTTACTGTAGCCATGTTAAAGAGAAATCTCCCTGTGACTACCGAGACGGACACTAAGGCCTAGACGAGTAACAATTTTGTCCATGAAACATGCATGTATTTTTTTTTGAGGCTACACTCCAATGAAAGGGCACGACTTGGAGGAAAATTGCTTTCCGCTAAAGCAGAGACATCAGAGAAGCTGAAGGTCAGATGTTTAAGTAGACAGGGGGAGTCCTTGAAGCATCCTGAAGGATGTTACTCCCACTTCCTGGATGATGTTGAGTAGTATTTCCTGACATGACTTTCCATTGAAATGACTTTCCAGCACACTTCAGTGTCTGCTGCCTACAGACTTCTAAACCCCCCTGATGCGTGCCCCTGTGCTTCATTACAGATTGATTGATGGCTGTACAGACTGATAGGTGGACGGTGTTGGGCCTACATCTCGTGGCACTTATCTAAGGGGCCTCCACCATTGAATGAAACTCCTGAAGCCACTTGAATGAGTGTCATATTGTCAATATGAAGAAAAACCTGTCCGGTCGCCAAAACTTACTACTACATGACATCTGCCAATGCACATCCTTTTGATGATTGTAACTTCTCTAGCGTTTGGAACGCACCCAAGTTCACCTCAGATGAGACAAGGCTGCTTGTGGAAATCTTCATCATATTGCTCTGTGCCTGGTCACAGGAGCATACGACAGCTTTCACACGATAAACGGAAGGATGCAAAACACCAGCGAAAGTGTGAATTTTTCACTCGTGTTTACGTCAGTCACTATGTACCAGTGGGACAACTCCGCTACTTAGCAACTCATTTAGCAGTTAATGTCTTTCATAATACCATTCTCGTCCTAACACTGCTCTGAGGCTGATACAGTCTGTGCCATTGCAACAGAGGAAGAGAAAAGGAGAAAGTACAGAAATGCATTAGATGGATGGGTGGATGAGTAAATGGATGGATGAACGTGCTGACAGGGGGATGGATGGATGGATGGATGGATGGATGGACAGACATAGGTGGGTGCCTACAGGGGCATGCAGATTTGGATGAATGGATGAACGTGCAGGCAGATAGACAATGGACAGACTACCTGATTGAAGATGGACAGACTGGTGGATACACAGACGGATGGACAGGCTGTCGGGTACAGTACTTTGCAAAAGTCTTGAGCCACCCTTCACCCCTCATTTCTTTATATTTTGCTTGGAAGATGAGACAGTAGATGCAGTGACCCACTGCAACATGTGCATACGCATATACATATACATGTAAATACAATATGCAACACAGAGAGTTTGCATAACTCTAACATGCTTTAAAGTCAGTATTTAGTATTGGTATTTGGACCACTGTTATTCTTTAACACAGCCTGAACTCTCTTAGGCAAGCTTTCTTGTAATTTCTTTAATTAGTCCTCAGGAATAGTTCTCCAGGCTTCTTGAAGGACATTCCAAATCATCTCGGTCAAGATGATCCCGCACTGCTTCCATAATGTTGAGATCCGGGCTCTCTGGAGGTCAAGCCATGACCGTTGGTGTTCCATCGGGCTTTTTTCTATCGAGGTATCCAGGAAGCCTGCAGAACTTTTCCTCAAGACTACAGTAAAAGAATATAAGAAGGTCCGGCTCTTAAAGAAATGAGGGAGCGGTCAAGACCTTCGTACGGTACTGTAGCTGGACAGACAGGTAGATAAATTCGTTGCTAGATATGTAGTTGATAGATGGATGGACAAACAGACAAATAGATGGTTTAACTGATTGACAGGCAGGCAGATGGATGCACTAATTCACCGCCAAATGGATGGACTTACAGAAATATGGATATAAGAATGGAGGCATAGACAGACAAGTGGATGGACAGATGGGTGGTCTGACTAGACAAATAGACGAATAATTGAACAGACAGGCAGTGATGGACAGGCTGAGCTGGATGGACAGATGGACCCACAGATTTATGGGACAAGAGGAATAACCAGACCCATGAAAGTTTTCTCCAGATCTCTCCATGAGTCTCTCTCATTCACTCTCTCTCTCACCCTCTCTCTCTCTCTCCTTCTCTTCCAAACTACCAGTGGTGTCCAAAATAGTTATCACATTTATAGCACCCTCAATATGTTAATTAATATACCTGCGTTATTATAACCAGGTCCACAGCTGCAGAAACTCAGGACGTGGTCCAACATGCCTTTTGAATGTAAATAGTAATAACAGCTGTCCATTAATAATGGGTTTTCCCAGAGGCAGAAAGCTAATTTGTCAGAGCAAAATGTCTAATCGAATGCACAGTTTTGGCTCAGGAGTGTCTTCTTTTTGTCCTGAGTTGTGTGCTATATTCAGGTACCTTTGGCTTCATTTCTGAAGAAGGACCGGAAGAATGCTAGTCGTTAAATCAACAAAGACCTGAAGACGCAAATCTAATTAGAGACCATGTATACTCACAAGACACTTTATAAAGAACACTTGCACATCTGTTCGTTCATGCGATTAGCGACGCGGCCAGTGATGTGGCATCTGCACAATATTCAAAATGGCGCGAAAAACAAAAAACATCCAGGGAGCAGCAGTAAACACCTTGTTGATGAGAGAGGACCGAGGAGAATGGCCGGACTGGTTTGATGGGACAGGAAGGCTACAGTAACTCTTTATAACCGTGGTGAGCAGAAAAGCATCTCAAAAAAGCAGAAGACATCAAACCTTGATGTGCTACAACAGCGGAAGACCACATCGGGTTTCAATCCTGTCAGCCTGTCAAAAACAGGAGTTTCAGGCTACAGTGGGTACAGGCGCACTGAAACCTGACGGTTGAAGATTGGGGCAAAAAAACATCGCCTGGTCTTTTATCAGTTTGGAAGGCAGCGTTATGGGTCTTGCTCATGGACCCGACCATGACAGCTGGGATTTGCTTCCAGTCAATAGCGCAAAGCCTTCAACACTGAGCTACCATTTCTCCTGGTTTGTTGCCTGTTCTGGGTTTCTATCAGGGAATAACTGCATTGCCTTTGACAACCCTGACCCTGCGGTGTGTACACAAAGCCTGTGATCTGAGGAAGGAGGAAATTCAATTTAACTGAATGTCTGAATGTAGTGAAAACGCACACCCATTCCAGGTTCGTCATTACCTCCATGATTCTGCAGTCAAGGCCACTGAATCACATTATATTGCTTGGAGTTGTGTTGTCTTGAGTAATTGGTTTCTTGGAATGCTGCTTTTTATATCTGAAGACCAAGATCGGACCAAAAATTCTACTGCATTACTGTCTTAGATGAAGCCAGGGCGGGATCCCACTCGGCACGTAGCCGGAAGATCATCATGCGAAACCATTAACTGTCATCACAAAATAAATCTGGAACAACGCTGAAGGCCACATATTAATTATAAACGTTAACATGCAAGTTGCTCAGCATCGACTTTTCCTTTAAGGACATCTAGAGGAGGAAATAAACTGCTGGACTGAAATGACTCTTTAATTAAACCTTGATTCAACCATGGATGTGTATTTTGCCTTGTTGCAGAGGCTGAAAAGAGAAACCGCTTGAGCTCAGTTTATTTGACAAGAAGGTCAGAAGTGTTTAAAGAGGAGGAAAGGCGGGTGTGCATCGCATCTGCTTTTAATATCGCAGAACGCAGGATTCAGTTCATTGGATTTGTGCATCATAGGTGCTATTTTTGGGCCAGCCCTGATTCTGAGTTTCTCCCTGTGTGCTGAACTGTGCAGATACTGTGTACTTTACCCCAGTTTCCCTTCCATATATAAATAGGTTTCAACTCCTGCTGGGTTCATGTCATGATACTTGCACAAATGGCATTTCAATTGCCTTTGGCACATGTTAACTAAGCGTCCTTTTTTTTTTCTTATAGGAGATAAATTGGTTACAATAGTGACATGTCTTGAATGATCATATATTCAGTCTGTGTAGTCCGAAAGGGAGAGGATGGAGTGATGGATTGCACAGAGAGTGCAGGGATCATCTTTCTGTTCAGGCTCCCCTCTGCGCCGTCTTTAGCTCAGTGAACCGAATCAACATTGCCGTGTAAACAGTGTTTTGAGGCCAGGGGTAGTGAAATCAGTAACGCGCAGCTGGATGACAAATTAAAGGAAAAACTGGTGTCTCCACCACCTGGGGGGCATTTATTTATTTTTCCTGCATTGGTTTGGCTCGACTTGTTCCCTTAGAGGCATCCGTCAATCAATAAAGTTCTGGCGACTGGACGTTTTTATCCTACAGTGAAACATTGCTATCCTGATGGGCGTGGCCGTCTTCTTCTAGGCTGACCCCATTATACACCAAACAGAACAGCAGTTTAAGAGCAAGACTGCGAGACGAAATTCCTGATTGTAGCATTTCACAGCGTTTTATTAACTTTCCATCACAGCACAGCCATCTAAAGAAAGCAACCCTAATCTGTATTGTTAACACACACTAAGACTACAGACATCCCCATGGTTACGGTCACCCAGTGGCAGCGTTATTGCCGAGGCTCTGCCTAGCATTTTCCGAAGAAAACACATTCCTGGAAAACCACTAGCTGTCACCCAACAGCAATTACGTGATGGGCACACAAAGGCGTGGGAGAGGCAGCGGTTCAGAGCGGGAACACGTAAAGCACCCGTTTAGCAGTTCGACTCAGACACTCGACCTGACTCGGGGATGTGTAGAGAGGGTTTAGGTCACACTGTCAGACGCTGCCACTTATTACATACCTGACACAGTGCTGAATAACTGAACACTTCACCACATTTCTTCTTCCTCGGCATGAAACAGCACCGACTCTAGCTGGGTAGAAAAAAAGGAGCAAAAAGCGAGCATACTCAAAACGACACATAAACGAGCACTCGGATGAATGAGTCAGTGTAGTTCCGTGCAAATGTCAACGTTTTGCTGTAAAAATAAGGAAGAAATCACTTCTTGCCCACTTAAAGTAATGCTTAGGCTTTTTTCATGAACTATCTGATTACCACAGACTGGAATTCAACAGCTGCTTTTTCTCACTAATGGAAATTCCTTTTATCTGAGATCTGCATTTTGGTTAAACATATTTGTAAATAAATCTTTTTAGATGTTCAAGACAGTCTGTATAACATCATGCGTTTTTTTTTGTTTTTTTTTTGAAGGAAGAATTTCCGACATTTCTAGACGTGTGGGTCTGACCACACGTGGGTACCACGAAACATCTGGAAATGTTTCAGTACGTGGAATTACTTTGTAATGCCTCGCTTCCAGGCTAGGGAATGAGAACAGCACTGGCAGGGCGTTCTCTCATGCCCCATGTCCAAGAGCTAGTCTTGTACGCTCGTGTATTTCAGGTCTGTGCCTGGTGACGGTTAACCGAGTTGCCATGGTGACGGCCCCAGTGACGGTAAAAACTTGATTGCCGCTGGTAAAAAGGAAAAAAAGGGAGGGAGAGAGAGAGACTAGTAGTCGGTTGATGCGATATCCTGGATTAATAACATGCCGAGAGCTCAGATGAGCTCGAGATCAAGTGAGCGTCACTTCACTTCAGCGAGCACTGAGACACGGCCTACACCAGAGACCAGATGTTATCGGGCGTGATTCAAAGTGCGTTTTCATTCGCACTGCAAATAACAACGTGCCCACACGAATCCCAAACTACCGCCACAAGCGGTCCGAGTAATGTTTCGAACCCCGTGTACACCTGTGTTTAGCTCTGTCCGCTTGTGATCAGATCACCCGAGACGGATGTCCAATGGGGCCTCAGGCATGGTGTCCGTTTCACCTGTAGCCTGGGGTTTATTTCCACGACTCATCTGTTTTTGCGGCGAGTGCATCACACCCCCACTTTTCCCACATCCTCTGCGCTCTAAAGAAAGACGTCGCACGGTGACGTCAAGGGGATCCAAACACAGTCCTGTTTATTTCTAACACCGCACACGCACCCCCTTCTCCGTTTCCTGCCTTCTTTTTCCCTTTTCCATCTCATCCCTGGTCATTTCCTCACACTCAATCCTTCTCATTCTCTCACCCGTTCCCTTTCCTGCATTTTCACACATTCTCTTTCTTTTATTCTCCTCCCTCCTTTTGCTGTGTTTTCCCCCTACTCCTCCTCTCTCTCCCTGCCTCTCATCTCCTATCTGTCCTTTTTTTCCGTCGCTCACCCCGTCCATCCTCGCCTCATTGACATGCAGGATGTGTATTTCTGCAGTTAACCTGTCTATCTCTCCCCTCTTCGGAGTACAGTTGCATTTTACGCCCCATTCGCTGTGACGTTCATGCCGATGGAAAACGATGTCGTCACGTCTTCTACACTGGGAATGGAAGGAATTTGGCAAGGCCGTGTGACCGCGCTTCCTGCGTTGTGTGTGTGTGTGTGTGTGTGTGTGTGTGTGTGATGACCAGAGATGTGGGTCAGCATGTGACTGCATGTTACGCACACATCTTTGTCCTGTCACTGGTTTCAACATTTAAAGCTCGATATAAATAAATGGCTATATAAAAACACATATGGAGAAGATTTTCGGTGACTTCCATTACTTATCTAATTTAGCCTTGTAGCTCCAGGACAACGCTACAGTTACGGTGGAAAAATTGTGTCCACGTTTTTTTTTTTTGGTATGTATTCCATATCATCTTAAATATCATCTAAAGCCAGTGACTTTAGCATCTGTCCGGCAGTGTACACTAATCTCTCACACAGTTGATTAAAAAATCTGTTTAATTAAGCGCTGTTGGTTTTTCCTGTCGCCTCATCTTACCTCGCCGTGCCAGTGAAAGCGTTTGCAGGACGAGCGACAATAATGGCCTGTTTTATAAGGACCGGATTTGGCCTGAGCACACAGCGTGGGGTAGATTGGGTTTTTTTGCACTAAATTACATGCCATAAAATGCTTGCCTGAGCCTAATGTTCATTGCTGGATGATTTATCATGCAAGTATCATTATCTCTACATAAATCCATGTTGTTTTTCTGTCATCCTGGGTTCGCGCTTCCTTCCTCCTTTTGAAACGGCGTCTCTTAATACTAGTTTTAATGCTGTCGAAAAATACCATAAACTCTTCTGAATTACATTCTGATTTATATATATATATATATATACAGGATATGACAAATAAAGCTCATCTCTGGGAACACCAATGTCTCCCGTTTCATCTTTAATTTAATTGCCAGACTTCCTCTTAGTTTTACACGCCATAGAGGTCATGTGACATTATCTTATAGTGCAGTGCATATCAGATTGGTTGGTGCGTGTGAGGAAATTGAGCGCAGTGAGTCTTGTGACTGGTACGGCCACCGTGTGATAGTGAATTGCTTTCTGGCTATAAATAACCTGGGCCTGCTGACCTCACTCTGGTCCTCTTTATCTCTCTCACATACACGCGCGCGGTCCCGCACTCCGCTCTGCCTCAGCTGTAGTGATTCCCAGTAATCGTGCGTGAACTTTTTTCTGTTATGCAAGAGAAAAGCAAAGCCCAGAATAAGCGAGAGGTAGGATACGACGGAAGGCAGGAGAGAGAAACGTTTGAGTGGGTGGATGATGGAGCCAAATAGGAAACAAGGTGAGAGAGGGAATGTTGGTGGAAGATGAAGAGACAGAGGCAGAGGATAATCTGGGTGTCTAGTTCACTGCGAGAGACAACTTAGATTTAGATATGTTCGATAAATATATAATTTGATGTGTTATGTAATGTGTTTTTCCATGCTTAGCCTTGCCTTCAGGGAGTCTCTGTTTCTCTCTCACTCACTCACATGCACAGAAGTTCTCTTGCTAGATTACGCTTTGCCCTTTGCATGTACCGATAATCAATCATACACTATACAGTGACGGAAAAAATTATTCTTAACACAAAAATAAAATACTGTCATGAGCTCTGCGTTCCATTCAAGACCAGGCTGAATTTTTAAGCAAACGTCGTGCTCCCGAACTGTCTCGTTTGGAAGGCAGTATTACAATTGTCTGCGATTTTTTATTTTGGCCTAATGTGAAGGTTAGTTCTCATCTTCTCCTTCATTGTGGAGCGTCCAGCATTCTGAATGAGCTGCTACTGTCGATAGAGATGGCCCGTTAAAAGGATCGCCCTGTTTTTTGCAGTCATAGGAAATGACTCATCTTCTGACCAATCAGAATTGAGACCTGAACAGCGCTGCGTTATAAGATAAATATGCACGTGCTTCCTCTGAGACAAGTCAAGCTCCAAATCACATCTTTTCAAACTGCTGCTCATTATCATTCTGTGCCATAGGGCAGCACAGAGGAAAGCCGTATCCACATACGTAAGCTTTCGATTGACTAGTGTCGCTCTGATTGACCGAGAGTCAGTCCGGTTAGAGAGATTGGGAGAGAGCAAGCCATCTATGGCGCACGGCCACATTTACTCTCTCGGGCCGAGATCCGAGGGCAGAAATCATGGTACGACTGGGTTCACGTGTGATTCGTGATCCGTATCTCGCCAATCACACTGCAAGAACGATCGTGCGTAGACGAATGTGGTTTAGTGACCTCACCCCTCGACTAGACATGGACAGGCGTAACGTGGTCAAGAAGAGAAACTTCTCCGCCTTGAAATAGACAATTTAACAAATTATTTCTATTCGGCAGCCTGAAAAGAAGTTTAATAGGAAGTGCGGTACAGAAAGAAATCACACGGCGTTTCCGTCGACAGTCGAGCTCCGGCTGATGTTCAAGTATTTTATTTGTACGTCCATGATATGTACAGCATCTATACTGTATATAGTAGTAATGTAATAGCCTTTATCGCAAGTCTTTACATGGAGGTGAGGGGAAAATGGTCAGATCTCAATCTCTCAAACCATGAATTCCTTGGGAGGTGAAAACAACTTAATCGCCACTCGTCATCCTCCAAAAACATCCCTGCCGTCCTGGAACCCTTACAGATGTGCAGATGTCTTCTAACAGAGCCAGATGTGCCATGACGTGACCGAATAAACATCTAATCTATCACATCGCGAATCGATTAGGACCGTACACCCAGTTTTCTGAGAGCCTTGAACTCCTGATGTTGTTGAGATTTGATCCAGCGATTCCCCAACACTAGCACTAACGCTTTTTATTGCGTCAATCAGGAGCATCACTGGATTTCTTCTTTTAACATGGCCGCACATGTAACCATACAGAGCGGCTAAAGTTACATAGAGGATAGCTGTAAGTGTAGAAAGCCAGTCCCTCACACACAAAGTGCAGGATGAGTCTCTTCCAGACTCTTGGTCATGGACAGCTGTAGCATCATTGGCAAAGTCATGATTTCATGAGCCTGGAAATTTAATCTGAAATGTAATCTAGACCAGGAGGACCAAAATAACCATGATAGCGCTGCGGAGACAAGACAATGGAGCCTTGTAGAACAATATTGAAGAATCTGGATATTACATTTATTTCCCTGCGTATTTGTCCATCTGTACTGTGAGTATAGAGCTCGCAGTGGAGCTGTTGTGAGCGTTACAGACATTGCCAACCTGTCGAGCTCTCTTCACTGCTGTCTCTCTCTCTCTCGGTCTCGAAAGGCAGTACTTGAATTCAAAACCAAATTATGAGCACAGCTATATTACGCAGTGTTGATAAAGTCGATCAGATTTCCATTACCCCGTCTTTATCTCTCCGACTGTGATGCCAGAAGGCTAAACTGATCTGGATTAATGCTGTCATCTACACAGAAGCCACTGTTCGTCTTCTGGTGTTTCCTAGACCAGTTTACACACATTTAAAGAACAGTAAGCCGTTTTTGTACTTGGAATGGAAACGCAGCAGGAGCCTTTGTGGAAAGGATGTTGATCTATTTCAAACTGACAGACGTTTCATGGCACCGCTTAGAGAACTGCAAGGACTCGTCTGAGAAGTTCGGGGATGGCGTTACGCCATGGTTTGGTTTAGACTAGAGCGAGAGCGGACCTGACATCTTCAAGTGTGTCGTGATTTGTTGTCCGTTCTGTCCGGAGCCCAGCAGGAATACACCATCACGAAAACTTAAGGACAAAATTTGTGTCCTTAAGTTGCTGTCCGTATTCAAGAACAGAATCCTAGCAGATAGAACGCAGCCGTAACAAAGGTGTTTTATCCACGATCACGATAAGTATCTTGTGATTAAGTACAATTCTAATCACAGCCGCTCAAACCAAAATATATATGGACAGCATGCGCTTCACTGGACAGTCTCAGAAGTCAGATATCTGATTGTTGTTGTTTTTTTTTCTTCCATTAATGCAGTTAGCATTGTTTCAGTTATATCATGGTTTATAAATCATATTATGCCCTCATTTCCTTCGATTAAATTGGCCCTGCAAGTCCGTGCAAGCACCGAGGAGCATCATTTGCGTCTTTCAAAATGTCACATCGTGTCATGGAAGCCTCAGTCAAGAATCACCCAGGCAACAGGGCAATAAAGACAGAGTAAAGCTTTAAAAGTTGTGCTCCTTTTTCTCGCTTATCACCACACTGCAGTCACATTCAGGGACCAAGCGAAGTCAGTCTTCGCACCTCTTTACTGCTGACCACAATGGAAAAAAGACCTGAGCAAGTGGCAGGCGTGCCGGCTCTGGCGTCATGTGGTTTTGTAGCTTGTCCTCCTTTCTGTGTCGTGCTTTCAGTCTTCTCTCGGCGTCTGCTTTCAGGCATGCGGCACATCATCTCCAGCTCAGAAAAAAGTGTGCAGAAGTGGAAAATTGCCTGTGTCAGCTTTTATTTTTTTTTAAATACTGAATCATATTTATCTTAGTGGGTGCAGTTCCAGGTGCAATCCTCATCACCGAGAATGCAGTGCTGGGCACAATAACTGTGCACTAGTGAATTATTTCAAGAGGTTTGAAGAATTTAAATATCCTTAAATAGTCTTAGTTGGTTAACATGTAAGTTGTTTGATTTGTGGTAGTCAGTTAGCAGGTCTTGTACAACAAAACTACACACTAATACCAGACAGGACCCCTTTTCAATACTGCCTCAATTCTTTGTAGCATCGAAGCCATAAATCCCAGTTGGATTCACATCTGGAGGCTGGAAAAACCACTGAAGAACAATGAATTCTGTAATTTTCGTGGAACCAGTGTGAGATGACGTGTGCTTTGTGGCATGGTGCATTATCATGCTGGATGCATCCATTAGAAAGTGGGAAACTTGTGGTTATAAAGGGATGCACATAGTAGGCATCAGTACTCAGAGAGATGGTGTTAAGTGGTCCAATGTGTGCCAAGAAAACACTCCCCACACCATTACATCACCACCACCGACCTGAACTGTTAACACAAGGCAGGTTGGGGCCATGACTTAATGCTGCTAAAGCCTGTTCTGACCCTCTGCATCGGGTGATGTTTTTCCAACCTTCAGCTAGTTGTGATTTCTAGTTTCGAGTGTGTCCTGATGTGGTCTTCTGCTATCGTAACCCACCTGCCTCAAGGTTCGACACGCATTCCGAGATGCTTTTCTGCCCATCACAGTTGTACAGAGTGGTTATCTGGGTTCACGTGACCTTCCCGTGAGCTCGAAACCAGTCTGGCCGTTCTCGTCTGCAAGACGGTTCCACCCACGGAACAGCCGCTCACTGGACGTCTTTTGTTTTTCGCACCACTCTGTGTAAACTCTACCGTCGCGTCTGAAAATCCCAGGAAGTCAGCAAAGTCACCGAGAGCGACTATTTCTATTTCGACTTTGTACCTGCATGAAACGCAGTAAACAATTTCAACCATTACAAGTGAAACCGCGCTCAAAAGCGGAAACTTGCATGCAGTTCTGCAGGAGAAGATCTCCGACCGTACGCCAGGGTATGCTGCAGCTGCCGTGTAAATAATTATTAATAAGACATGTATGCTGAAGTAAACAGACCATTTTGTTCAGTAGATGTGGCTAATTTATGTACCACACTAACTAAATTTCTAAGCGTTTCAATATGCTTAGCTTTTGGTACTTTCCAGCACAGAATAACTCAATTATTCATGGAGAGGGCTTTCATGTAGCTGTGTTGGGATTATTTCCTAACCATGGTCCTTTTATTTAGGATCTTACTGAGAGCTGGCTCTGAGTGTGGGGTGTGTGAATGGTTTTGAATAGAGACTGCGCCTACCATCTGCGCACCAACACCACCATCTCACAGCTTGCAATTAAGCACGTCTTTACATTCTCTTCAAACTCCTCGTACGGTCTTTCCAAGCAAATCCCGCGTGCACTCCATCGTCACCGCAGACGCTAATGGTGTCCCATTAACTCGGAAGTACTCAGGGTCAAGGCTAGAAGGAAATGAGTACACTAGCACACAGGGATGTTGGTTTTTGTGGATATGCAAGAACAGTGTGTGGCTCACTTTGGGACGGTTTCATGCAGAGTCCGGCATCTCTGATTCGCCGTTACTGTGGATTCCTGTATTTAGAAGAAGAGGGAGAAAAAAAAGCCTGACTCGCTTGTTCGGTTTCTCACACCGGCCTTGAATAAAAGCTAGCAGTTGTAATAGAATGGCTGAGGATTTATACCCGAACCTTGTTTCCCCCCCCATTTAATCCCAAATCACTTCGTGATACGCTGTCGTTGTGCAAGCGGTCACAAACTCCAGTGGAGAAAATCCTGAAGGTTTAAATAAAAGGCCAATTTGTAATAATACAAACGAGCAGCGGTGGCGATAATGGAATAATATCAGTAAGCTTGAGAAATACAGCTCACGTGATGAAAGAGAAGAGCCTGGGAAAACCCTTCATGGTGAAATACATGGTGTGATTTCTGAGAATTACAGGCTTTCTTCTTCAGGTTTTTTTTCCCCAGTATTTTTCCTCAATCATAAGTAAAGTTCTACCATTTTAAAGTTCCAAAAGCGACCGCTGAGAAAATCAAGGTTTCATTCCAGTTTCACTGAAAGCAATGAAAGCTTACATATGTAATATATAAAACCTAGTAGTAATTATTCTGAACGTTTACAATGGAAAATGAGCTTCATGTTTTTGATCATTATCCACGTCAGTGTGTCTCTAGTGTCAGTCGCTCGTGAGATGGTACATGAGCCTCGTCTTCATTCTCGTGCTTTAATAATCGCTGATTAAATCCGAGAGTTTTATCAGCGTTCAAAAATGATTCATTCAGAAAGCTTGATTGAAGCCTGACATCGCATAACTGAATCACGCTCGGCTAACTATTAAAGCTTCTACTGCAGGCAGACTGCCCGTTTTTACCACCACGTTTGTTCAGCTGGCTCCTTATTTGCTCAAAATCTGATTGTACACATCTTTTTCATCCAACATCAAAAAGTGTTGCAGTCAGCATTTACTAATCTGCCGGAGCACTGAGATTTCATCTGCAGATATTGACATCCTTCCCTTTCACGGTGTGACATTTTATAACTTCGCTTTCCTGTTTCACTTAGCATCATTGTCGTCATGTAGTAAACGCACATGTTCTGTCTCTTCCTGCGTTAATAGGAGAGCTCGTTAGCAAAATCGACCGCCGAGAGATCGAGCAAATACCGCCAGAATTATTGGGTAAAGAGAAATATGTGGTTGTGGTTAAATAGCTTGATGTCTGGGTCATCACTGGATTTTTCAAGCAGGACGTTCCACATCCACACAAAAGGGGTTCATTCAAGCTTTTGGCATGTCAGTCTCAGCCTGTTGAAAACCTGTGGCGTGACATGGAGAAAAGAATCAACAAGGGAGAGCCTGCATGTGCTGTTTATTCTCCAAACTCACTGTCGGAGAAGTCTCAGTGCTGCCATGTTGACAAAGGGAGAAGTACTAAACACAGGGGTGCCAATAATTGTGAAACAAGCGAGTAACACGGGTATACGGGGGGATTTTCAGCTTTTCTTTTTCCATCTTCAGTTTGAGTTTCAGTTCCCATTTTTGGCTTGAAGAAGTAGAACTCGATTGGCGTGTTGTGCATGTTGAGACGCTTTTTGGCGTGTTGTGCATGTTGAGACGCTTTTTGGCGTGTTGTGCATGTTGAGACGCTTTTTGGCGTGTTGTGCATGTT
>JAQQZU010000036.1:24450348-24464676 GCA_030068025.1 Parauchenoglanis punctatus | reverse complement strand
ATCTCTCCCTCCCTCTCTCTCTCTCTCTCCCTCTCTCTCTCTCTCTCCCTCCCTCTCTCTCCCTCTCTCTCTCTCTCTCTCCCTCTCTCTCTCTCTCTCCCCCAGCCCTCCCTCTCGCTCTCTTTCGCCCACGCTTCCTAAGGTGTCATTTGCAGCAACTTTCTTTGCCATAAAGGGGTTACCATGGAAATCTGTCTTCTTGTTCCTGTGTTGTTAATAATAGCTTGTAGAGGAGATCACACAAATCACAATACAACGATTAATACAGCCTAAATCACATGCATTTCCTGTTCAGGAATGTTACTTTCAGACTGCAGTTTTCAGTGCAGACATCTCCACAGATAGAAGAACTATCTGCAGTTCCTAACTGGATATTATTATACAGCGTGATCACTTCAACAAGCACCAGGCGACCATTCGCGTCTTACAACGGGGTGCAGTCCGATTCCGGCAACAGTGACGGAGCGAAAAGCGGAGTTCACGTTGAAATGGTCTATGCACTTTCGATACAAGGCAACAAAGTGTAGCCTCTCAGTTAGCGTGCTTACAGGGGTCAGCCGGCTGCTTAACCTTACACCTCCAACCTTACACGAGATGCAAATTTGTCTTGTCAGGATAATACCATGTCAACTCGGTATATAAATGTAAATTTAAAAAAAAAAGGCGGTTAGGCGGTTGCTTATTAGTGGTGTATTTCATACACAAAATCACTTTTAAAACTTCTGGGGTTTTTTGTTCAAGATTGCTAAATAGTTTGTAATATTTGAGTTTCTTCATTACTGTCGCCTCCATACCGTACGCTGTGTAGAACAGTCTGTAAAGTAAACCGAGCGTCCGACACAGGAAAGTATCTCCTAAAGCAAACACAAAGCAACACCTGTTGAACCAATTGATTAGCCTTATTAACTTTTTCTCTTCTCTTTCTTTTTCAGTGTTCGTTTTTGCCAAAGTTCTCCATCCACATAGAAACTAAGTATGAAGACAACAAAGGATGCAATGACAACGTGAGTACATGAGCACTTAAGGCCAATTTATACTTCTGCGTCGAACCGACGCCATAGCCTGACCTGCACCTCTCCAAAAATCTAACTCCACGTCTCGGTGACGCAGAACGCAGCAACTGTGATTGGTCCGCTTGCTAGCATCGCATACGGCCTGTGAGCGTGCATGCCTTGTTTATCATTGCCACGGCAACTGCACAAGCACTGGCAGTCCGCGCCACTCCCGTTTTGCCTGTTTAATGCAATATATAAAAGGGAAATTAATATTTATGAGGCAGAATCTGATAAAAAATTTTTAGAATTGGTTTCTATTTTTTACATATCCAATATGCACATTAGTGTCCCTTTCTTTCTTGTGCGCGCGCACACACACACACACACACACACACACACACACACAGGCATATGTATAAATCAAAAAAGAAGTACTGCTCCAAATGGATTTTTGTTGTTGTTTTTGTAGAGAAAATGGTTTGGATTTTTTTCTATTGTCTTAAAAAGGTCTTAAATTTGATGTTAAAAATTGTGCAGCAACCCTGGAGGCATTTCAGACCGCTCGTACCGAATACGGACGAGTTGACGTGCCGAATACGGACGAGTTGACGTGCCGAATACGGACGTGTTGACGTGCGGAATACGGACGTGTTGACGTGCGGAATACGGACGTGTTGACGTGCCGAATACGGACGTGTTGACGTGCCGAATACGGACGTGTTGACGTGCCGAATACGGACGAGTTAAAACACTTCAGAAATGCTTTGTCTGAGAATTCACTTGGCTTGTAATTAATCACTCAAGGAAAATTTGTTTCAAAACAACATTTTGTCCATGTTATTTTCTGTTTAAATGTGCAAGTATAAATGTGTCGCCGCCAACGCCATTCCTACGGCGAGCTGCGACGCAGAAGTATTAGGGTGAAGGTCTACATAGCGTTTCTCTCTGGCAGGACGGCGTCGGCAGGGCGCCAGGAAGCGCTTCGGCCGTGCGTCCATGTAGCGTTTTCTCTGTCAGAAAAAAACCCGAGGCCTTCATGAACAAAACGCTGCGGGTCAGTTTTGTTTCAGCGAAGACCATTTTTCAGCCATGTTATAAATAAATAATAATAATATATATTATATTATAAATAATATATACACAAATTAAAGGCGTATATGTAGAAATCGTATATATTTTAGATTTAACATGAAATAATTTTTTATCCAGGCACTATATAAAAACACACAAAGTATTTCATAGTCGTATTAACCTTGAATATATGATGATGTACAAAGGGATTTCTTCAGTACATTTAGTCCTGCTTGACTACTTTTGTACTATTCACAAGATTCTAATACATTTCTATTTGAATGAAGACGTTTTTCCGAGAGCTGGACATCAGACGATAATATCGGTTATCAGACCTTTTTTTGTATTGTTTATTGGTATCAGTGCCAAAACTCCCTTATCGGTTGAGCCCAAGTGTCTGCGAATCTTCTTCTGACAACAAACCTCTCAGGTGCCTCCTCTGCCTTTTTCTCATTTCAAAGCGTGTTAACGGCTTTTGTCTCTCGCACACCCGCTCTCTCACGGCGCGTGTTAGCCCACATGCTCTCACAAAATTGATTTCAGGATTGAGCAAGCATTTGGCTAGCGTGCAGTTTAACAGATTCTTCAGCTCGTCTGTCAACATCTCGGCGAGGGATTCACCTCAGAGCGCACTCGACGAACAGAGTAAATCATTTTGTCAAAGTCAAGCGACGGTGTTGAAGTAAGAAATATAACAAATGTCCCGAAACGGAGTTACATTGACACAGTGTTGTTACCTCCAGCTCTCTCTCTCTCTTTCTTTCTCTTTGTCTCTCTGTCTCTGATGTGGTGAGTCTATGTTGTAATTGCGCAGATATCGATCGGGGCTGACCGTATCCGACTCGAGGGCAGTCAAGGTAGCAGCAAAGAAATTCACACACACACACACACACACACACACACACACACACACACACACAGAGCTGAGATCCCTCAGACCTTTTACTGCCATTTTTAAAGGGCCTGATGCTGTATACATTCATACTTAGTTCATTTAGCAAAAGGATTTATTCAAAGTGACTCACAGCTGAGGCAGCATTTTCATTTTAACTGCCGTATCTCGGTCCTGCCTTAGAACACTAAGCGCAAGGCAAGAATATACCCTGGATGATCATACAGTGCTATAACATTACAGTCCCAAGCATAATTTGCATTCGAAAAATGTTTCTATATCAGTAAAGAAATTAATATATTACGTAAGAGAGCGCTTTGCAGACAAAAAGCATAACGAGCGATGTTTCTCCCTGTGTTTTCACTTTCAATTCAATTCGATTTTACTTGTCGAATCTTAAAAGGGCTTTTAAAAGATTCTCCAAGATGCCCAAGATTTTCCCAGCATTATTCACCAGCTTATCATTTCAATATAAAACGGTGCAAATTCTACCAGGGACTACGATTTGAGAAAAAACCAAGCAAATTGTCGTCCAAATATTGAATTTGGTTTATTTATTTAATTTCAAGTCATCTTTACGTTACAGCATTTCTTCGCGTGCGCCTAAGACTTTCGTGCAGTACTGTTCATACGTGCGTAACCCTATTATATTATACGCGCACAGGATTTTGGGAGATGTAAGGAAACCAGAGACCCTACAGGAAACCTGCATGGACACTGAGAACACATGAAACGCCACTCAGACGGAAATCAGAGATTAGAGTAGCATCAATAATAATATATACAGTATACACTATCCGGTCTGGAGAGTGTGGCGGAATTCATCCAGAAGCCTTTCCTGTCCAGGCGCCGACACTGCATGATGAAAACAGAGGCTTATTCCCAGGATCTCAGTCTAGCGTCGCATGTTTGGAGCTTCTGGGATTATGAGCCTCCTTGCTGTTTAGCTCAGTGGGTGTCAGCGTCACATGTGCGGGGGATTCTCTCATACCCGGTGATTTTCTCGCATTCAAAGAGTACAAAAGATTAAGGCTATTGTGAGCGTTACAGGCAGTGCGAACCTGTCGAGCTCTCTTCACTGCTCTCCCTCTCTCTCTCTCTCTCTGTCTTTCCGTGCCTGTAGCAGTGTGTCGACTGTCCTCCCCCGGAGTGTGTGAGCACACTCCCAGCACTGACACTCTTTCAGCCTCTCCGACACGTCCAAAGTCATCCTTGTTTACACTGGACGGTAGTTATACGTGCATTCATACTAAAAGACAAGACGTATTTTGTCTTTAGGTGCCCTGTGAACGTCGGGTCCACATCTCCCTCTAGTGGAAATATTGCTGAATTAACGAGCCACGGAGTTGCATGGAATACCAGTACTGAAAAAAAGTGCAGGTTTTCCATACCACTACTGATGAAAAAGAACACTTTTCCACATCGTTATTTGTGATGGTTATGCTTTGTCTGCTTCATTAGTCGGTTTTGTGTTCTACATTTCCCTTTCTTTTTTTTTTCTCTAGCATGCTAAAATGTCAGCGCTAGTATTACAGTGCTTTAATGTCTTCATCAAGGTCATAATTGTTAAGATTTTTTTTATATAGACTAAGTGGAATGGTTTAATCAGATATAGCCCAGGGCATTTTCCTGTAATTACTGTACAATAATAAATGTTTCTTAGTTACTGTCTCAGTGCCCCAGTTACTTTAATCCACTCATGTACGGTATACAGCGTTCATTCTCTGAAGCTTCTCTCTGCATTGAGTTTCCCATCTTCCTCACTCTGTTCTTTGTATGTTGATTGTGTGCGCAGATCTTTGAAAATGAGCTGAAGGACCAGGAGCGAGAAGTGTGTTTCATAGACATCGCTTACGACGAGATTCCAGAGCGCTACTACAAGGAGTCGGAGGTGAGCAATCATAGGAAGCTAGGCAGTAGCCTGTTGTAATATTCAGTTGTACAGATTACCCTGTCATGCACATACAGCCTAAGAGTTGATCCGATCGCCGGTAAAAATGTGTCCACCTGCAGGATCTGCGCTATTTTAAGTCGGAGAAGACGTCTCGCGGCATGCTGCAGGAAGGTTGGCGAGACACGCAGGATCCCATCATGTGCTCCTACAAGCTCGTCACCGTAAAGTTCGAGGTGTGGGGCCTCCAGACGCGCGTCGAGCAGTTCGTACACAAGGTACAAGACTTTATCGTGCTTTTTTTTTTAATTTATCGGAAACCAAGTGTTTATTGGACTGATTGCAAGTTTTGTAGCATTGTATCAAAACCGTAAAGCATTAATGTTTCAGTAACAAGGGGGTTTTAACATTTATTTCCAAGAGTATTCATTCACAATTTCGCTGTGGTATAAAAGCCCTTATGTTTTTCCTTTCCTTCTCCTGTAGGTGGTGCGGGACGTGCTGCTGCTGGGCCACAGACAGGCCTTTGCCTGGGTGGATGAGTGGATCGGTACGTGCGTAGTCATACTTTTGGCCTTAACACTTTATCACAGTCAACCGTGTGTGTCTGTGTGCTGTAGTCATTGAGGGGCTGACTCTATTAAAAGCATTAGAGGTCAGTTACTTAACCCGAGTTTGAAGTACTCACAGACACTATAAGAAACAGACCGTTAGAGAGTGTGAATAGCAGCTTGTTTCAGTGTTCGGTCATGTGACAGGAGGTAAGTGCAGTGAAATAAAAGGCTGATGATGCAATAACATTGCCACTCTCACTAAATTGTACCATGAAATGACCTGAAACGTTGGATTTTCTTAATTTAATATTACCCTTCAATCTCTTTTGCATGATAAAAGATCCTCAATTTGTCTTTGAAGACATGTTTCACTTCTTTTTTTTGTTTGTTTTGTTTGTTTGCCTGGGAATGTTGCCCTTTATTTTCTCTGCTTTAACTTCCTGGGATGGTAAATATGCACCTCTTCAGGTTTGCTATCTCTTTGCCCGTTTCTTCTTCCCGTCTCTCTCCTTTCATGTAAAATTCTCAAATGGGTTTTTTTTCTCACTGATGCTCACCCCAAGGGTTGAAAAGCTAGATCTAACATCCTCTCACCTCAATCACTGACTAACCCAGCACCGAAATTCCTCCTCGCTTATTCTTCTGGCTCGACCTTTGCCCCTGAATCCTAACCCTGTGACACCACCATGCCCCGCCCTCAGTGTTCCTAACTGAAGATGTCCGTGGTTTTTGCCCCCACCCTCCCCCTGCCTTTGCAGATATGGCTTTGGACGACGTTCGGGAGTTCGAGAAGCAAATGCATGAGAAAACCAACATTAAAGTCTGCCATGAGCAGCAAGAGAATTCATCTCCATCTCTGGATGGCTTAGGGATCCTTGACAAAGTCAGCGTATGTGTGGATTTCTTTTTTTTGTTAAATATCTTCTTCCTTAGCGAGATCCACCCTTCTGACCTTATTCACTTTTTTATACACCAACGAGAACACCGGTTCCCCTGAAATAGAATCCCAGACCCCTCCCACTTCCCTCACTCCACAATCCATGCAGCAGCTTAAGCAGTCTGACCTCATTTTCCTTTGTTTAATGTAACTGCTATGATTTTTAGCCGAGGTTATTAGAACCCAAAAAGTGCTTTTATGTTTAAACACTTTTGCTTTTTAAATGCTTTTTTGGGGGGTAAAGTGCGATATCAGCGGCGATGATAATCCAACATCAAGTGAAGCAACTGCAAAGTTTAACGTTTCTATGAAAATCTAATGTATAGATTTGTTTGATGAAATCTATACATTCCATAAAAAGTACACTTTTATCTGTATTTGAATATTTGATTCTTTTTTTTTTCTTCTTTTTTTTTATTGTTATTCATAAAGACATGACAATGGATGAGGTGAGAGAGTTTGAGCGTAGGATCCAGGAGGCCACCAACCAGAAGATCGGCATCTTCCCTCCGTCCATTTCCTTCAGCGAGACGCCGCTGTCGCCTTTGGCTCCCAGTGGCCCGGCCAGTGCTCCATCCACCCCGCTCTACACCGACGCCCCCGAGTTCCTCTCCGTCCCCAAAGAGCGGCCTCGCAAGAAATCCGCCCCTGAAACGCTCACTCTGCCTGAACCTGACCAGTCGGTGCCTGTTCCAGCCCCTAACCACGCCCCCCTCAGCCCTGCGTCCGACCTGACGGAGTGATCGCGTCTGCGCCACGCCTCCTTGTGACTTCTTCCTTCAGTCAGGATTTTGTAAACACAGTTTCACTCACTTGGCTCCTTCCACTTGCAAATTTCTAAAAGACTCCAGTTTCTGGCCATGTAAATGGGCTTCCTCGGTTCAAGGTAGCCTCTGACTCAACGGTTTCTATTTTCTCATATTTGGAAACATCAATGTTAAATATCCGCTTTCAGTTATTGCAGTTATTGTGACATGTGTTTGTTTTTTTTGTTTTTTTCTGTCATAAGTTTAAAAAACAGACCATAAAGGTTCCTTATGAAGGTTTCTTATAAAGTATTTGTTATTTTTATTTCTCCCATCATTTTATCATGAAGTTATTTAATATGATTAGGTGATTACCCATCGTGGCTTAAATACGGGTGCCTTAGCAACTACAAAGCAGGTATCCCTGATTAGGATCATGAATTAACGTCATCTTATTGCAATTCTTAGAGTTCTTTTCCACCTATAATGTGAAGACTGAAACACCCTAAATTTAAAAAAGTACGTAAGTATTTTTTTCGAATTTACAATGATTATAGGGATAGAAATCATTTTAAAAAATTACAAACCGCATCTTTAAACAATAGCGTCTCACACCATCGAGGAAGATAAATATCTCAAAGATGTACAGCGGGGTCCAAAAGTCTGAGGCCGCTAATGAAGATACTTGTATTTTGCATTCTTTTCTAACTTGATTACAAGTTCAGCAACAACGTGAGTGAAAAGAAGAATCTTTACATTTTGAACGCATGTACTCAAAACACTGATCATCTACATGTTCGTGTTAATTCCAGTTTTCAAAGGAAGAAAAATGATCCCAGATTTTCAGTGAGTTCAGACTTTTGGACTTTTTTCCAAAAAGAACTTGTTTTTTTTTTTAAGACACTCACTTCCATTCAGCTATATTCACACGCATGCAAATTCGCCTAATCCGAACGCTTCTCAGGTCTTCATTGGTGCCAGCCTTTCCAAAGCCACGGCAGGAAAAATACAACGTCCTTTCTCAGATGTTCCAATAACACAGCCATCCAGGATTCCAGGGTTTGTCCTTACAAGCCAGATTTGTCTTAATGGATGTCTCGGCTCTATTTTGTAGGAGTTCTCTGCAGCCAGTGCTACAAAATAAGACAGTTTAAGTCCAAAAAGTGTGGAAGCAGCTTATATGACAATCGGGCCATCAACCACAGCAGGGGTAAAAGCATGCCCGCTCAAAGGGCATGGGGTAAAAAAAATCGAGCAGGGCATGATCTTATAATCGATACAAAAGTGTTAATGTAGATTTTCTAGTTACGTTTTCCTTATTTGGAATATCAGTCAGGATCGAATGTTTTATTGAAGCGAGCATGTCCGTGTTACAGAACGTCTGCATGTATGAATGAAATCAGTACGTCTCTCCTTTCCTGATGTTCTCGGATCCCTGAGGATTTTGCCTCCGGCTTTTTAGAATGATACCAGTGAACAGGAACATAACCTTCAGTAACCTTCACTTTTATCCGTTTCTCTGGCGAGTTTGTGCACGTTCTTGGTTAAAAGGAATGAAAGACAGGAGAAACAAAAAGGACACGGTTCTTCCTCGCTGCACTCGTTTAAAAAGAAAAAATAACGCTTACTGAACTAGATGCTGCTTCCGCTTATGTTGTAGATGGGGTTTAATAAAAGCTGCATGGACTGTTCACAGGCCCTGTAAAGTCCTGTGTATATGCATTTAAGAGGCAGGGACTGCTGGCGAGCTCCGTGCGATTTCTCCAGACGAACGCGCACTGGGAATGCTCCGAACGGAGCAGCAGCTCCAGCGGTGCCTCCGCATGCACGTGTACATACGTCAATCGATAGATCTCTATACAAATGTCTGTACCATGTTTAAACATTCTTGAAACTATAATGTACTTTTTTTTTTTTTCACCTTTCTTTTCTTTTACTTGTATTTCAGTTTCTTTAACGACTGGGAGAAGTGTGAAGCACCTTGAATTATATTTTACAACTTATACCCAGAGCCTTTTTTTTTTTATTTATTTTTTTTTTTTATTTTTATTTGGACAAAAATAAGAAGAAAATACTTGACCATGCTGCTACTTGAGTCTTTAATACCGTTCTAAACTATCTAATCCAGGGAAGAGCTTTTAGTTTTTCGAACTCAGTTTAAGGGTTTTTCTGTTAAAAGGCTAAACATTAAAAAAAAAAAAAACTTTTCAAACGTTTAATTTCTGCATTTAGGCATGTGCTGGTAGAAACGTTTCACATCATGGTAATTGCCTAACTTTTATGATATTGAACACCACAAAAAAAGTTATCTTCCATTAGGGTGGTCTCAAAAGCATGAACCTAGACCTGAAACTATTTTGGATGTTGGAAAGAGAGACTTCTTTTTTTTTTTTTCCTTTGCATAGTGCACACACATTTCTGATTTACAATATACCTTACAGCAGAAACGGTTCTGTATATTATATATACACTGTATGCATGTACAGTGTCCCTTTCTTTACCATAGCCTACGATTTCAAAAATGTATCCAATTTAACTGCCACTGACCACTTTAAAACCAGCCTCATAAAACCCACTACTCGCGTCTGAACTTAAAGAGTTGAAAGACCATTAAAGGTACAGTCAGTGATTTTGAAGCTGTTCTGTAAAATAAAATCAAATTTGAATTTGAATTTAACTCATGTCCAAACAGTTACATTCCTCTTTTCAAAGTTCTCCCTAAAATCACAACCTGGGAAGAAAAAAAAAACACTCAAACGTCTGAATGCAGCATGATTGTAAACTGGGTACAACTGATGCAGAGCTCGCCAGTCTGATGTGCCACAGATACCAGTTTCACAGATATGTAATTCACAGTTCACCAGAATTAATGAGAATTCTTCACCAAGTGGTCTGATTTAAAAATCACTGATCGCACCTTTAAGCGTTTAGCTCCTCCGTACTGACAACACGGTGTTCGCTTGTCAACTTTTCCGAGCCATTTTAGGGGCATTTTCTTGTTGGAAGTAAGAAATTGTTAAATAACTCGAGTCACTACAAAAAAATAATAAAGGAACTATTTTCCTTACATTGACAAAAAAAAAAAAAACCCATAGAGACCGGTGGGCATCTGCTGCTTCTGAATTACAGACTTTGCAGTGTTTATCATATATTGAGGCCTTGATGTTTAACATTAACAGCAATTTAAGTAAAACAAGGAGACGTGATATTTGTACACTCCTGGGCAACAAAAAAAAACAATATTACAAAACGTTAATCTTTTAATGGTCTCAACAGCAAATCATTGGTCAGGAAAACGAGCACGAATGAACCAAATAGATAAAGTGAATTGGTGTGGGAGCTTTTCCCTCGAGTCCCTTTTAAATCTTGTGGGTATACTTCCAGACGGCTTTTAACAGAAAGAAGAGTCCGTGTTGGAAGATATTTTGGAAAATTTTGAACACTGAGACGACTTGGTTTGAATTTTATATCAAAAGAAGCAAAAGAAGGCCGAGGAGGAGGAGTGCTTTTTTTTATTTTTTTCTTTCTTTTTTTTTAACTTCTTTTCCATTTTCTGCCCAGTGATTTTTGTTGAGACCATTAAAAGCTGGATGCTTTGCAATATTGGGTTTGGGTTTAATATTTCTTTTGCCCAGGAGTGTAAGATACAAAACATTGCAACTGGTTTTGAACAGTTAAAACCTCTCACGGATACAGTGTTTAAAAAAAAAAAAAAAATACTGAATGATTTATTGAGGTGTTTCCCGAATCCCTGGACCATTTGCTCCTTGTGTTGCCACGGCATTAGCTGTGTGTTTCCCAGAACAAACCATGGTACATTAATCCACCTGGTGTTATTGTGGAAACGATCACCGTACATGCTTTAGAAGGCAGCAGTCGTGCCCAGAAGCTTTGAGATAAAGTCTGTAAGATTCTAAAAGGAATCGGACCTTGTCGAACGGACGAGACGAGACGAGATCGTGATCACACTGCAATCATCGTCACACGTTTTCTATCAGCACATGTCAGTTTCTGCTATTCTAGGACTTGAAGCAGTTTCTAATTGGCGCTTTAAGAACGTTTCCTGTATATTTTCTGCCAGATATTTAGTTAAACCCCCTTCAGCACGGCGCTATGTACTTTTGCACCATGATGCCAGGAAACGATTCCTGTTTCGACCCAAACCCATCGTTGTGCTTCTGCCTGAACTGGGTTTGTAAATATTTTGTACAGCCTTTGTTTTTTCTTTTCTTCTTTTTTGCAACGTTGATGTGACGTGAAACCCATTTGAAATAGACCTCCTATGAAGATATTTTGTTTGCTCGTCAATGGAAGGTTGTTATTTTTTGAACTTTTCTTGCTTGAAGTGTTTGAACCGCAAACTCTGTTCTACGCGAACGCCTGGATGGTCAACAAAAATGAGCCGGATGAATTTTGTATTTGCGAGCCTTGCTTTCTGTTGCAAATGTTTTTTTGGGTTGTTTTTTTTTTTGTTTGTTTAAGTGGTAGCATAACATAGAAAAACAGTTCAAGATTCTATGGTTGTGTTTTGTTTTTTGGTTGTTATTTTGGTAAATTTCGATTTTTGTACATTTTGATAAGTAGTGATCTTTGTCTTGATGTTTTTGCGGTTTGCTCTTTACTTCCTCTGTGGCCTGTTCTCTATCGGTAGCGGTGAGATGATTTAGTCGTCAAAATCTAATCAGCCCTGCTATAGATCTAACTGTTAAAGGCATTAGTGCTTACCGAAAGTTTACATCTAAATTTAACGAGACGATGATCGGAGCACTCACAATACCTGAAGTTTCACTATCACAAGTCACCTGGTAACTTGGCCTCGTATTTATAATGAGGTGCATACGGATATTTATATATTTTTTCCATGTAGTGTTCATAATTTTCGTTGTTTACGATGTTCTCATAGGATTTCGCAAAATATTTACACAAAACCGTTTAGCGTTTTACACTAGAGTTCTAGGATTCGCGTTTCGCTTAAAAAAACAACACCAGAGAAGTCACATGATCAGGTGATCAGCGTTCAGATTACACCAGAACTACGAAGCCGACGATGTAGCTGCTATCAGCAGACGTTTTAAGTTTAAAAACAAGTAAACAGGACTCTGATCTGTAGTGCATGTCGATTTATAACGATACAATACTAGATGTTAACTCTAATTTAGTCTAATTTTAGAGATGACTAGAAGGACGGTGGCTGAAGCTCAGTACGTAGAAATGGGTTCTAAAATTTCCGCTAGCTTCACATTCGGTTCACCTCTGCAGCCTCTGTCGAAACAAAAAGCAGGGAAGTGATGATATTTTTTTTTTTTTGAAGATGTCCGTGACCATACTGTGTGCTGAATATTTTTGGAGGCAATTATTTGTCCAAATTACAAACAAACAAAAAAATAATAACCCTGAACTTTCTGCTCAGAAGTTTCCGTTAAACCTGAAGCCATAATGTTAGAAATCCTAATGGAATTTTCAGTTCTGGATAATGTCCAGTTTTAGCATTTTATCTTTTATACATTAGAATTAGATTAGAGGGCCGGATTCGAAAAGTCTTCGATTTTGCGTTTCATTCCTAAAGTCTTGGTTTGCAGTCAAGGCCTACAGCAGAGGACCAAGCGTTTATTTCATTATTAGCTAGCAATTTCCGGTGATGTCATGCTGCCTATCGAGGCAGACTCTCTTCCCTAACGGAGTCCTCATCCACGACCAAGTGCCATCCTTTTTGGCCTCTTTAGGTTCCTGTATATTTTGTTCTGATTCGTTGTAATTATTGTTTTCCTAAATCTTGTAGCAAATAAAAACTGACTTGCTATGATGTAGCTTGTGTTGCTCATGTCATTGTGGAGAATGCTGGGGGGGTTTCCTGTGTGAACGTTTCTTACAGATTAATAAGTCTGTAGATAAATCTTTATTGTCGAACAGCATATTTCAGTTATTGTTACATTTTTTTTCATTTGGGAGACTACTGGTAAAACGATGAGGTTGGAACAAAGCAGTACATCTCAGATAGCTGAGGAACTTAACGCACAAGTCGCTATATTCTGGCAGGATGAATGTCTTTTTCCTCTGCATAAAGTATCAGATTCCTCACATCTGTTCTTCACACCTTCATCGCTGGAGCAAAACAGCAAAGTGAGTTGTTGGTGGAAGCCATTTGCAGGGGCTATAAAAAGTCTACACGGAGTCTTGTTTGATGTAAAAAAAATTAAACCAAGATCAATCATGTCAGATCTTTTTCCACCTATAACAACCAACACAATTCAAACTAAAATCAAATGGAAAAAGAACATGAATAACCTGGTTGCATAAGTGTACACAGCCCTTAAATGGTATTTGTTTCGAGAACGTTGTGCTTTTATTTCAAAACGCTCAGTCTTTTTGGGTAAGAGTTACCAACTTGGCTCATTTGGTCATCATAGCATGATGCTTCACCATGGGCATGGTGTTCTTTGGGTGATGAGCTGTCTTGTTTTGTTTCAAGCGTACCTTTTAGAATTACGCCCATTAAAGTTCTACTTAGGTCTCATCAGGACACAAATCATTTTGCAAACTGATTTGAGGTGATTTTTGCCAGGATCAGACTGCAACTAATTCAGCCTGATTTTGACATGATTTTGTCTTCCACTGGGAAATTTGTGTTTTCTTTCCTTTTGGCCTGGAATATGAACATCAGGAACAAAGAACAAGCCTTGTCGGGGGACATAATTGAAAAACAGTTCTATTTTGGGGGGAAAATATATTAATATTTAAATCGGGATATTTGCTGTAAATCGGTGTAGCGTTTCAAAAACATATCCTCCAAGACATTAGGTGGCAGTGTGACAGTGTGACGCTCGCCCAGTAAACTCTCAGCTCACGGCTCCGTTTTGTAAGTGAAAACATGGCAGCGCTGTACGCGGCGTACACGTTGTGCGGCATCCGAGCCGAGCAGACGTCGGCGTACTCGGAGATTCAGGGGATCGAGCGGGACGGCGACGTCGACGACCGTGACGGGGACCGTGTGATTGTTACCGACCGCGCGCGGTCTGTCACCGTGTACAAGGTAAATGAACACACCGCGGACACAACATGGCCCCGCGCGGACGTGCACCGCGCGGTCCGCGGGCCCGCGGTCTGCTAGCGCGTTAACAGAAAAACCGAAAAAAGGTCGGAGTTTCGCGGGATCCCGAGAAACTGTACGAGGTGTACACGTTGTGCGGGGTCGTGACGGCGCAGACCTCCGCGGACTTGGGGATTCACGCTGAGCGGGACGGG